>JANAVB010022244.1:0-37095 GCA_029216955.1 Iris pallida | reverse complement strand
TAAGTGCTCGTTATTAGGATCCGTCCATGCAGGGTATATGCATACCTTGCACTTCCAAACCCGTCGCCCTTAACTATATGAAGGTCACTAGCTTTTCGGGCTAGAATGGACTTATATTTATCGAATCGAAACGTAAGACGATGTTAACTCGTACGGTTGCTAACCAACATCGAAGGCCACCGAAAATCACAGCAAGTGGCTTATCACATTCACAGAAGGTCGCTATCCTTTTAAATGAAGTGCACCAACAATACCGTAAACGAATCCCTCCTAGGCCGAACGGTCCCAGCGCCCTGGCGCATCGCGTTCGAGGGAATAACCCATGCACGGGCTTTTATATCTTTAAGTCCATTTGACCATGCAACGAATCTTATCTTTCATACAACCAAGCAAGTTCGCTTATCTCTATTTCAATTGGCACAACGCCCGAATGTTCTCAATGAACGCCCGAAGGCCGCGAACATTTCGAAGGGCACCATGCCGCATTATCATCTCATATTTCTCCGTTAACTTTCTATGTTCTTACGTCTCATACTTCGTTTCAATGTTTTAATGGCATCATGGCTCAACTCAATACTCCTCAACCGAACGACCCAAAGGTCTCGAACACCTTTCGAGGCATTATGTTATATCTGACAGTTCCGCCACATTCATGCCACAACTGTAATCTTTTGCAACGAAGCCATATTTTATTATCTCGTACACGAAAGCACGTTTCGACCGTATTTTCGATGTTCTAAGACTTAGCATTCAATGTCCGTGGCTTGCGCGCTAGGACGCTCGCCTATTGTCTTTCAATGTTCTAGCCATTCTAACTCGTGTGCAAAGGCATGGTATGGTTCATGCACTAAGGCACTCGCCGAGTAAGTTATCCCATGTTTTTGCGGCTTGCGCACCGAGACGCTCGCCTTTACGATATCCAATATTCCATAGCGACTCGTACGTTTGTCGTACGATTCATTTCAATTGTTCTATCTAGTGTTCGACACGCACTACGTTCATCTCTCTATCGAGCCACGCCCGTGGCGTTGATAGGTTAACTCAGCATACAATAATATATTTGACTTATCGAATGAAGGAGTAAAAAGAAGTCAATCCTCCCACCTTTGAGTCGATACGCCTTTGTCGTTTCGCCGAGCCGATGCAGCTCGATTTTATAACTTTGTTGCACGGGCGACTCTCCTGACTTAGCCATTCGAGCACTTCGTGCTTATTGAATTATACGTCCGATTTGGGCTTACCGTGCCAATGCTTCCGTTCGTCGCAAGGCGATGATTTGCTTTCGCGGACCCCTTACTGAATAAGGCAAAAGATCGACCTCTAATATTTCAGCGTAAACGTATAGCCTGCACATGAAACCAGCTAAAATTAATACTTGCATCGATTCGGACTTGCGTCTTGGTCGATTCGATTTCTTAGAATCTTTGAGCCGTCTCAACGCACTTATCCTTTGAGGCAACGTGGCGCTTCGCATCGATTCACTCGATGCATTCTTTGGGACAAGACAACTCTTCGCATCGACTTAGTTTGATGCATTCCTCGGGATAACTCAACACTTTGTATCGATTCGCATCGATACGTAATCGGGTCAACGCAACTCTTCGAGTCAACGATTCAGCATAATGCACCGTGCGGAGCGGGGTATTACAGTGTTGATGATGGAGAATGGAGGAGGAAGAGGTTGTGAAGAAAAAAAAAAAAGAAGTGTGAAGAAGATGATGAAGAAGAAAAAGAGAGGAGGGGTGATGTCGGCTGAAGAGGGGGGTGTTTGTGTGCTACTGATGGTGATGGGTGAGGGGGTGGAGTGTGTTAGTTGGAGAGGAGAAGAGAGGGAGAGAGAGAGAATTAAGGTGATTGGTTGTGTTAGAAAAGTAGGGGGAGAAAGTATTGATTTTCTCCAAAAAGTAGAGAGACAAGAATACATGGGAATTAGGGTCGGCCATGTGAGTGTGTGTAGGGGGTTGTTATGTAGGAATGGAGGGTTGGGATTAAATAGGAGTGGAATGAAGGCTAGAATTAAATATAGTAAAAATTAGGTCGTTCTCTAGGAATTTAATCAAAGGGGTTGTCATTGAATTTGGAGTAGGAACACTAGGTGTTTGGTATTCTGTAGGGAAAAAGTGTGTGGGTGTCCATGAGGGGGTAACATGAAGCTCGAGTTGGGTTCAATTGAGTCGGATCGGGTCAAAAATGGGCTTGGTACAATAAAAGGATTAATTTAGCCACTTATAATCACGGGTAAATAAGTAGCATGTGGGAGCTCAATTGAATGGGACACAAGTGTCATGTGGGTAGTAGGCTTAATGTGGGTCGTATCCATATTTTGGGTCGACAAGTTTGGGTCGAAAGGGTGTCCCCAATTCAAGTCGAAAATAAATGTGACTTCGTGGGATGAATTTAGATTCGATCTTGTGTCAGGAAAGTTGTGCGAAGCAAATGAAATACAAGATGGTGTGTCTGAGTGGAAACGAAGGTCATGGTGTCACGATCCGCACCCATTTTCGGACGCGAGCTCGTGAGAAAGCCAGCTACGTATCGAGTAGACTCCAGCCGACTCGAGTATGTATAAGCTATCAAGGTCATGGTATCATGTCTAATCTAAACTATATCTCAATCCACATGAATCATATAAACAAGAATGCACAAATATAGGTTATGGTCTGCAGCCCATTAGCATATTGTCCGATTAGACTCTATGAATGATATGAGTCTATAAATAACCAGAATATAACATGGTACTGAATATAAAGCACGAGAGGATAATAAAGAAATATCATAAGCAAATACTGTCACGCCCCGACCCGGAATCACCCGAATCATCGTCCTCGCTGGGGCGTGATGCCGCACGAGCCTGGAGTTGCGCTCGTGCAAGGCAAGATGACAAGTTCTCAAATGGTTATCTTTGAGTTGAACGTTAACAACGAACGGCAAAGCAGAGTATACGAAAACGATTCACTTTATTGATATTCGAAATCAGATTACAAAGGCTTTCGATAGCCCAACGAAATTTGCCAGATTAGCTACAACACTCAAGTTCTCTCTTGCCCACAAAGGATTTCACCGTTCTATACATCATGCCTTCTATATCTCGGCCGCATCAATCCTGTCGCGAGTCCGAGCGTCAATGCGATCGTACGCTTCAATACGCTTCGGCATTCCAAGCCTCAATACGTTGTTGAGAAGCTCCGCCGTGAGCAGACCAATCCCTGAACCTGCTAGAAAACTAGTGGGGGATTAGTACTTTCGTCCTCGCTGTACTGATCAAAAACATACTTAACAAACCGACATTTAGTATTGTATTGATTCATGCAAGCATACAATTTAGTTCTCTTTCTATGTTCTCCTTAGGATGAGTTTATGGTATATTCGAAGACTATAAAGCATGGCAAGCATGTTATTCAATTCGCGTAAGTAAACAGGCAAGCAATCTCGTATTTGATTCGTGGCACAACTTAGCAATCGATGCACTCGCCCTTGCACCGACACAAGGTGAATACGCCTATCCATTTTCCCTGTCATGTTATAAGTGCTCGCTATTCAGGATCCATCCATGCAGGATATATGCATACCTTGCACTTCCAAATCCGTCGCCCTTATCTATATGAAGGTCACTAGCTTTTCGGGCTATAATGGACTTATATTTATCGAATCGAAACATAAGACGATGTTAACTCTGTGCGGTTGCTAACCAACATCAGAGGCCATCGAAATAATCACAGCAAGTGGCTTATCACATTCACCAGAAGGTCGCTACCCTTCTAAATGAAGTGCACCAACAATACCGAAAATGAATCCCTCCTAGGCCGAACGGTCGCAGCGCCCTGGCGCGCCGCGTTCGAGGGAATACCCATGCACGGGCTTTTATATCTTTAAGTCCATTTGACCATGCAACGAATCTTATCTTTCATACAACCAAGCAAGTTCGCTTATCTCTATTTCAATTGGCACAACGCCCAAATGTTCTCATCGAACGCCCGAAGGCCGCGAACATTTCGAAGGGCACCATGCCGCATTATCGTCTCGTATTTTTTCGTTAACTTTCTATGTTCTTCCGTTTCATACTTCGTTTCAATGTTCAATGGCATCATGCCTTAACTCATTGCTCGTCAACCGAACGACCCGAAGGTCCCGAACATCTTTCGAGGCATTATGTCATATCCGACAGTTCCGTCATATTCAAGCCACAACTGTATTCTTTCGCAACGAAGCCATCTTTTATTATCTCGTGCACGTAGACACGTTTCGACCATATTTCTGATGTTCTATGACTTAGCATTCAATGTCCGTGGCTTGCGCGCTAGGGCGCTCGTCGATTATCTTTCAGTGTTCTAGCCGTTCTAACTCGTGCGCAAAGGCACGGTATGGTTCGTGCACTAAGGCACTCGCCGAGTACAGTTATCCCATGTTCTTGCGACTTGCGCACCGAGACGCTCGCCTTTGCGATATCCAATATTCTATAGCGACTCGTACGTCTGCCGTGTGATTCATTTTAATTGTTCTATCTAGTGTTCGACACGCACTATATTTATCTCTCTATCGAGCCACGCCCGTGGCATTGATAGGTTAACTCAGCAATCAATGATATATATTTTACTTAAGCATGACGGAGTAGGAAAGCGAGTTAATGCCCCTCCGCCTTGAATCAATGCGCCTTGTCGTTTCGCCGAGCCGTTGCGGCTCGATTTCATAACTTCATCGCACGGGCAACTCTCCTGACTTAGCTATTCGAGCACTCCGTGCTTCATTGAGTTATACGTCCGATTTGCCTTAGCGTGCCAACGCTTCCGTCCATCGCAAGGCGACGATTTGCTTTCGCGGACCCCTTACTGAATAAGACAAAAGATCGACCTCTAACATTTCAGCGTAAACGTATAGCCTGCACATAAAACCAACTAAAAATCAATACTTGTATCGATTCGGACTTGAGCCTTGGTCGATTCGATTTCTTAGAATCTTCGAGCCGTCTCAACGCACTTATCCTTCGAGGCAACGCGGCGCTTCGCATCGATTTACTCGATACATTCTTTGGGACAAGGAAACTCTTCGCATCGACTTAGTTTGATGCATTGCTCGGGACAACTTAACACTTTGTATCGATTTGCATCGCTACGCAATCGGGTCAACGCTACTCTTTGAGTCAACGAGTCAGCATAATGCACCGTGCGGAGAGGGGCATTATAAATACCTGTATCATACATCGCAATCCTCTACCATCTCGCTCTGCTAACTAACTCCATGCAGTCGCTAAACCTGAAGAGATCATCAGGTCCTCAGAGGACTAGCAAGATACATAATATACAAGCCAACATGTAACAGTACAAATATACAAAGAAGTAAGGAACAATCAAGGATATCCAACGAGGCAAAGTGAACTAAGACACAAGATCTAGACACAAGGATCCTAAGACACTGGCATGCCATACTAGAAATGGCTAATAGGTCAAGCTATAGACTGCAGTCAAGGCAAGTACTCACAATCTATAGTGTCTCAATCGCAGTCAAGGCAAGTACTCACAACCAAGACGGTAGCCACTCCTAGTATAAAATCCTATAGACCGTAGTCAAGGTAAGTACTCACAATCTATAGAATGTCAAAGTCAAGTCCTACTTAAGTCATGTCAAGTCAAGTCAAGTTATAATCAAGTCGAGAGAATCGTGGTGTAGGACTAGACGACTCTATCAAGAAATACATATGAAACTAACACAGTATAACAGATAAAATATCGTAACAGAAAGGAACAAGAATGTACAGACAACTAGAAACATGTAAAGTAAAAATATAACAGGATGAGTGTACTAGACATGGAACAAGCAATCACGAATGTAAGGAAGAAAACAGTAGCGAGATAATGAACATGCATATAAATTATACTGTAGAAGTTGGCAAAGTATACTTGCCTGGTGGTAGCACAAAAAACCAATAAAATATCGTCAACTGGTACGCCATAAAATCTAAAATCCACAAATGTCTCCGAAAGCTGAAACAGACATCGCCAACATTCTCAGAATAGTCAAATTAGCTAGGATTGCCTGTCCTTAAGTCCAATTCTGGACACAGAGGCAAAGCGGTAATTTTGGACAAAAACGTGTCCGTCGTTGGACCCGCTTTGTACCGAAAAGCATGCCAGAGTCAATGGTCTCTAAAGTCGTCAAACTACGTGTCTACGAGTCCGGTTTGATAATACGAACCTAACGGTATACTTGCCTGGGTTCGCCCATTTCTGCTGAAGTCACAACTACCAAGTCCCATTCTTATTCCAAGTTGCCTACCCAAAGGTGCAAATATTTATAATACTGAATTAACTTATTCATAGCTCACCAAAATTAGGTTAGCTTTACTCACAATAATTATTTATCTATTAGCTGCCAATTTATTTATACCATCATTATTTGCTTAGGCTATAGGATATTCCCTATAATATACTATCTAACTATTTAGCATATATTACATTTATTTTCTATTAAAAACAATATTGGGTTATACTATATCTAAAAACTTGTTGATGTTTGCAAAAACAAATTTAGAGGAAGGGGCTAATTGTAAACAACTATACTGGACTGTCCTACAAATTTCTTTTGCTGGCTACCATTTTTTTCTTGATAAGTAGTAAAAAGAACTTTATAAGAATATGACATGTGTTATTAAAATGAATTAATATAGCTCACACGAAGTCAATTGGATACCCTATTATATTATTATTAACCTAGATTATATATTTTAACTATTAGTTCTTAAATTGTAAAAGCTGAATTGAAAGGGACTTATAAGAATATTTACCTCTCAATACTTTGTGTTCCTGAATACACGTGGAGGTGGTGGAGACCCCAAACCCTTCTTCTTCTAATCTTCAGTGATAGCGTTTGGGCATAACTCGGCTTCACGGTTGCGCGCGGGCCGCGAGGTCGGAAGGCACGCGTGCTTCGCTCGCAGGGTGCTAGTTCCAGGTTGATGGTGGGGTTCCAGCATGGTCTGCGAACCGGTAGACGATGGATAATGCGGCATGGTTGCAGCATTGTAACGCCCCAGTCCCAAAATACGTAGGACCAAGTACGTAAACATGCCAGCTATATTCATACTATGTACGTAGGTCTCGTATGAATACATAAGCTGTAAAATGCAGTAATCCAAGACGAACTAAATCTCATCCACAATGAAAAGAATAATAATATAAAAATCAACTTGAATATTTATGGTACAATCATTGGGCGGAGACAAAGTCCACTACCAACTATCTCAATGAAAGAAATGTAAAAGAATCGATCCATAAAATGGCAAGACGAACCGAGCGCAATCGTCTTCGAAGGAATGGAGAAGACCACTGCCTTGACTAGAATACCTGCGGAAGACATGAACACACACCTGGGGAAGAACCAGGTCCTCAGACGGACGTAGCAAGATACAGGAAGAACAAGCTAATATGAACTGTCAGAATAATAAAATAATATACAAACTAGACATAAATATGTAAAGGAGATTCTAACCGCCTAATGTATAATTTAGAGGACAACTTTTATGCGCATGGGTGGGATTTTAGGCTATGTGTACGTAACTGGCGTCCAGTCATCTGTATCCGGCCGTAACGTCCAAAACGTCAGAGGGTATCTGCAAATATATCGCCACAGTTCCATCCGGAGACTGTGGTTTATCTGTTTGGCTTCCCATACGCACTAGCGACTGTCCTCCCCTAATATTTCTCACACTGTTCAAGTCATGTCCATGGCTCGTCCAGTTTTGTAACTGCTTGAGTCTCTAAAACCCTAGTCATAGCAGTTACGAATAATCTACCGTCATACGACTTTAGAGATAGCTAGTCAATAAGTCGTGCCCCTAGCAACATGTCTCAAAACGTGTAGTGTAAGTGTCACAGCCAAAGGAGATATAAGGATATCCTCCAACAAGAAGGTAGTCTGCTAACACTAGGTCAACATGCACAAAATAAAGTAACGACTAATAAAGTCGCTTGCACCCAAGTGTGGCTTGGACGCACAATTTATATCAAAAGAAACTAACAATATAAAATAAAGTAAATAATGCAGTAAATAAATAATTTGACAGTTAATTAGCAAGGTATACTTGCCTGTTGTGACGCCTGGTGAGCTGCCTGGTGTGGTACAATAAAGGTGGCACAAGATCGACTTCGGTGTTACAACTATGCAAGGCCTCGGATGATGGCACGGACTGATCTATCGTGTCCACAAAGGTCGAATTAGCTAAGTCGTCATAATGAAGTACATATTTGGTGAAGAAACGAGAATGATGGGTTAAGTTACTGACGGAAGGATAATCGAAGGAATTTGGACTATATATATATATATATATATATATATATATTCTAGAAAAAAAAAAATATATATATATATATTCTAGGAAATATGATACTTTGAAAATTGTATTTTATTAACTAAAATATAGTTTCGTGGATACTAAAAATCATTTTTAGACAAAGTCTCTAAGTTTGTCAAAATAAAACTTTTACGTAGGAAGCTATATATAAATATTTTGGAACGGCTACAAACTTATAATATAATTTGGTAAAGAAATTTTTACTTTCAAAATATATTTTAGAAGGAGAAAGATATAACATCTAAAATGATTTAAGGCAAACAATATCGTAGGACCATAATTAACTTTAAAATATGTGGACCTCTAACCTACTTTATTATCACAAATCTAAAAAATATAATTTATATACATTTTAACAAAAATAAACTAGTAATAATAAAATAGAATAAAATCAGCAATTAATAATAATTTGTAAGGGAACCCAAGAGAACCGAAACTAGCATAACTCAAAACAACAACAACGAATAATAATAATAATAATAATAATAATAATAATAATAATAATAATAATAATAATAAATATAATAATAATAATATCAATAATAATAAATAACAGATAATGATAATGATAATAGTAATAATAAATATAATAATAATAATAATAATATCAATAATAATTAAAAGCAAAACCATCACTACTGTTCTTTTCCCAAAAAAGAAGAAGAAAAAAAAATAAATCGAAAGAAGAAGAAGAAAGATCAGAAGAAGAAGAGGAGTGGGAAGGAAAAGAAAAGGGAAAATAGGAGTGGGGGAGGCAGAATCGGCTGGCGGATGTTTGATGGCCGGGCCGGGCACTGGGGTTTGGTGAGCGGAGGCGGGAGGGCGTGGCCGCAGATCCGCCGAGGGAGGCGACTGGTTGCTTCGGCGAGAGGACGGTGGGTTTGGAGAGTTGGAGGAGACGGCGGCGGTGGGTTTTGTCGAAGGGTGGCCGGAGCCAGGGGAGGCCGGGGTTAGGTGCTGCCGGACTGCGATGGAGCGGTCTGGTGGTGCCTGAGGAAGCCGCCGGCGCGCTCGCACGGAGGCGGAAGGCGCTGGTACGAGGGTCGGGAAAAAGGCTCGGTCGTGGGAACTTCGGGTTGCGGCGTTCGGTGCTTATCGGCGGTGGTGAGCTCGTCGCAGCGTTCTGGTGGCGGCGAGCTCGGCCACGGCGGGTCCAAGGGCGTGGGACAGTGATGGTGAAGGCGGCGGTCGCGAGCGGAGTCTGGGCAGCGGCGCCGGAGAAGGTGAGTATGGTTAGGGTTTTAATTTTCTTGGCTGGTTTGATGGTGGACGTGGTGCTATGATTTTTGGCCGGGGCAGCGGTGGTGTGTGGCCGGAGTACGGCGGCGTAATGATGAGGACGACGGCGGTGGGTTCTGTTCTGGTGGTCGGCGACCAGGGTGTTGGTGGTGGTGGTCGGTGGGGTTTCTTGGTCGCCGGCGAGATTTGCAAAGGTGATCGGTGATGGGGGTGGCGATGGTTGGTAGTAGTGGGGTGTAGATGGTTGTCGGGAGGGAAGAAATTGCAGTGGTGGTAGCGATGGCTGTGGCCGTAGGGGTTGTGGGGTTGCCGCGGCGGCGCGGGAATTGGCAGAGGGTAGAGGTGGCTGCGGTAACGGTCGAAGAACAAGGAGTCGGAGAAGCTGCTGGCTGTGGAGTTGGTTATGGCGTCACCGGGAGGCTGTCGTCGGTTAGGATAGGTTTAGGGGTTAGGGATTGGCGTGTCGGGCTTGGCTAGGATTAGGGATTTATAAGTGTCGGGGTTTGTCCGACACGGCGAGATGGAATGTAATTATAAATATGGAATAAGACGGGGAGGGGACACGGACACGATGTACGGTGATTAGAAATTATTTGTGGAGTAATTTGGCTGGTGGAATTAATGGAGGAGTACCTGCCTATTTATAGGATGTGGGAATTCCCATTTGGATAGGATTGTGGGGGTTTTAAATCCCCACTAGATAAATCCATTATTAAATTAAATAAATTTAAACCAATCAAAATCCCAATTCAAATCAAAATTCAATTTAAATCTAATTAAAATTTTAGTTTTAAATCAAATAGAATAAATCAAATTTCAAATATTTAACTATTTAAATAAATCCATAAATTTAAATCAAGATTTAAATCGTCACAAAAATTTTGAAGTACATTTTCCAAAAATACTAATATTAATAATTTTGAAAATAATAAATATTTAAATATCTTTTTGAATAATAAAATATTAATATTAATAAATTTTGAAAATCAATTTAAATATTAATAGGACTACTTCAAAAATTCCTTTGAAATAATTTAAGATAATTAATAAATAATTTCGAGAATTAATTTATACATAAATTATCTCACTCCCTTTTTTTATAATGATAAAAATAAAGTATTTACTATATATTATTTTGAAACTATAAAAATGGACAAATGTTTTTCTAAAAATATGTACGCTCGCACATATTCGCACTCGTCGAGCAATTACGAAAAATAAAATTTGCGCGCGACGTACAATGCAACTACGCGACGTAAAATACAAAAATTTAAATCAGTACCGAATTTAATAAATAAAAAATATAGTAAAATTTTAGGGGTTTTATATCCTACCCAACTTACAAGAATTTCGTCCTCGAAATTAAAAAATGAGTAGGGGGTTTGAGAGGGTACAAGGGTATATCAATGAGGTACAATCAAATCACGACGTTCAAAAATATGTATTAGAAAATCGCTATTTTCAAGTACTGCCGAAATAATCATGGATATGGTTATGGGTGAGATCACTAACTAACGTAAGTAAAAGATCAAGAGTCATGGAAGTGAAGGTAAAATAATTTGAGAACAGGGGCACATGGTCCCTTGGAAAAGATAGTCATCTAGGTTTAGGGGTATGACTAAGAAAACATTTCTAGTCATTCCTAAGTTCCAAATGATTAGATAGTTAAGGTAATAGTTTGAGGGCGAATAACTTGAGACGAGATTATAGTCACGTGGCTTAGTCGATGGCTAACTAGCTTGGCAATAGATGATGGGACAACTAGAGGTGATACCTTGGGTCTATCTATTAAGTACGAGTCTTCGTCTAAATAGGGGAAAGACGAAAACCAATATGAGTCCAAAGAAGTTGTTTTCGAATACCAATATGTGGTTCAAAGGTGAGTGAGTAATTCAAAAAGAATTGCCAAGACTGTCGCGGATGGGACTCTAGAGGACAAGTTTAGCTATGTCCCCATCCCCATAGAACGATAAATAAAAGCGAACCAAAGTGCACTTGGTTGATCAGACCATCATGCACCGGTTCTAATTAGACAATATGTTAGTGGGTGCGTACCCAATAAAATATGTCATGATCAAGCTCGATAAGGGAATAAGCTTACAAAACTTAAGCTAAACTAGCAGCATAGGATAGTCAAAAATAGTAAAAACATAGGCACGATTAATATTGAAAGAAGTGGAACTAGTTCAAACTTCTTAAGAACCTAGTAATGTCTCATGTTGGTGCCTATACAGTCGTTCTATTGTCTACTTGCTTAAGACTTGGTTAAGGTCACACGGATGATTAGGTCGTAAGACATTCTATCCAACTTACAAGAGTTAAACTAGTAGGGTGATAAGACAATGGGTCATGTTCACCTAGTATGGGTTACCTTATTAATCTCTATCAAGCACGAAAGAAGGGCATGAATCATGATAGAAGGGATCAAGCAAGATGCAATTCGAGGAGAAGGCGATCAAGTATGTGGATGAGATCCTAGACTCTAATCCTATACGCAGGCTTGCTTGGTACGGTAAAGTAACCAAACAATTTATCTTGACCTGCATGGGCCACCACAAAAATATGTAACGTCCCAGCCCCAAAATACGTAGGACCAAGTACGTAAACATGCCAGTTGTATTCATACGAAGTACGTAGGTCTCGTATGAATACATAAGCTATAAAATGCAGTAATCCAAGACAAACTAAATCTCATCCACAATGAAAAGAATAATAATATAAAAATCAACTTGAATATTTATGGTACAATCGTTAGACGGAGACAAAGTCCACTACCAGCTATCTCAATGAAAGAAATGTAAAAGAATCGATCCATAAAATGGCAAGACGAACCGAGCACAATCGTCTTCGAAGGAATGGAGAAGACCACTGCCTTGACTAGAATACCTGCGGAAGACATGAACACACACCTGGGGAAGAACCAGGTCCTCAGACGGACGTAGCAAGATACAGGAAGAACAAGCTAATATAAACTGTTAGAATAATAAAATAATATATAAACTAGACGTAAATATGCAAAGGAGATTCTAACCGCCTAATGTACAATTTAGAGGACAACTTTCATGCGCATGGATGGGATTTTAGGCTATGTGTACGTAACTGGCATCCAGTCATCTATATCCGGCCGTAACGTCCAAAACGTCAGAGGGTATCTGCAAATATATCGCCACAGTTCCATCCGGAGACTGTGGTTTACCTGTTTGGCTTCCCATACGCACTAGCGATTGTCCTCCCCCAATATTTCCCATAATGTTCAAGTCATGTCCATGGCTCGTCCAGTTTTGTAACTGCTTGAGTCTCTAAAACCCTAGTCATAGCAGTTACGAATAATCTACCGTCACACGACTTTAGAGATAGCTAGTCAATAAGTCGTGCCCCTAGCAACATGTCTCAAAACGTGTAGTGTAAGTGTCACAGCCAAAGGAGATATAAGGATATCCTCCAACAAGAAGGTAGTCCGCTAACACTAAGTCAACATGCATAAAATAAAGTAACGACTAATAAAGTCGCTTGCACCCAAGTGTGGCTTGGACGCACAATTTATATCAAAGGAAACTAACAATATAAAATAAAGTAAATATTACAGTAAATAAATAATTTGACAGTTAATTAGCAAGGTATACTTGCCTGTTGTGACGCCTGGTGAGCTGCCTGGTGTGGTACAATAAAGGTGGCACAAGATCAACTTTGGTGTTACAACTATGCAAGGCCTCGGATGATGGCACGGACTGATCTATCGTGTCCACAAAGGTCGAATTAGCTAAGTCGTCATAATGAAGTACATATTTGGTAAAGAAACGAGAATGATGGGTTGAGTTACTGACGGAAGGATAATCGAAGGAATTTGGATTATATATATATATATATATATATATATATATATATATATATATATATATATATATATATTCTAGGAAATATGATACTTTGAAAATTGTATTTTATTAACTAAAATATAGTTTCGTGGATACTAAAAATCATTTTTAGACAAAGTCTCTAAGTTTGTCAAAATAAAACTTTTACGTAGGAAGCTATATAAAAATATTTTGGAACGGCTACAAACTTATAATATAATTTGGTAAAGAAATTTTTACTTTCAAAATATATTTTAGAAGGAGAAAGATATAACATCTAGAATGATTTAAGGCAAACAATATCATAAGACCATAATTAACTTTAAAATATGTGGACCTCTAACCTACTTTTATTATCAAAAATATGAAAAATATAATTTATATACATTTTAACAAAAATAAACTAGTAATAATAAAATATAATAAAATCAGCAATTAATAATAATTTGTAAGGGAACCCAAGAGAACCGAAACTAGCATAACTCAAAAAAACAACAACAAAAAATAATAATAATAACAATAATAATAATAATAATAATAATAATAATAATAATAATAATAATAATGATAATGATAATAGTAATAATAAATATAATAATAATAATAATATCAATAATAATAAATAACAGATAATGATAATGATAATAGTAATAATAAATATAATATTAATAATATTAATAATAATATCAATAATAATTAAAAGCAAAACCATCACTACTGTTCTTTTCCCAAAAAAAACGAAGAAGAAAAAAACAAATTGAAAGAAGAAGAAGAAAGATCAGAAGAAGAAGAGGAGTGGGAAGGAAAGGAAAAGGGAAGAGAGGAGTGGTGGAGGCAGAATCGGCCGGCGGATGTTTGATGGCCGGGCCGGGCGCTGGGGTTTGGTGAGCGGAGGCGGGAGGGCGTGGCCGCAGATCCGCCGAGGGAGGCGGCTGGTTGCTCCGGCGAGAGGGCGATGGGTTTGGAGAGTTGGAGGAGACGGCGGCGGTGGATTTTGTCGAGGGGTGGCCGAAGCCAGGGGAGGCCGGGGTTAGGTGCTGCTGGACTGCGGCGGAGCGGTCTGGCGGCGCCTGGGGAAGCCGTCGGCGCGCTCGTACGGAGGCGGAAGGTGCTGGTACGGGGGTCGGGAAAGAGGCTCAGTCGCGGGAACTTCGGGTTGCGGCGCTCGGCGCTTATCGGCGGTGGTGAGCTCGTCGCAGCGTTCTGGTGGCGGCGAGCTCGGCCGCAGTGGGTCCAAGGGCGTGGGACAGTGATGGTGAAGGCGGCGATCGCGAGCGGAGTCTGGACAGCGGCTCGGAGGTCGGCGCCGGAGAAGGTGAGTATGGTTAGGGTTTTAATTTTCTTGGCTGGTTTGATGGTGGTGGTGGTGCTATAATTTTTGGCCGAGGCAGCAGTGGTGTGTGGCCGGAGTACGGCAGCGTAATGATGAGGACGACGGCGGTGGGTTCTGTTCTGGTGGTCGGTGACCAGGGTGTTGGTGGTGGTGGTCGGTGGGGTTTCTTGGTCGCCGGCGAGATTTGCAAAGGTGATCGGTGATGGGGGTGGCGATGGCTGGTAGTAGTGGGGTATAGATGGTTGTCGGGAGGGAAGAAATTGCAATGGTGGTGGCGATGGCTGTGGCCGTAGGGGTTGTGGGGTTGCCGCGACGGCGCAGGAATTGGCAGAGGGTGGAGGTGGCTGCGGTGACGGTTGAAGAACAAGGAGTCGGAGAAGCTGCTGGCTGTGGAGTTGGTTATGGCATCACCGGGAGGCTGTCGTCGGTTAGGATAGGTTTAGGGGTTAGGGATTGGCGTGTTAGGCTTGGCTAGGATTAGGGATTTATAAGTGTCGGGGTTTTTCGACACGACGAGATGGAATGTAATTATAAATATGGAATAAGACGGGGAGGGGACACGGACACGATGCACGGTAGTTGGAAATTATTTGTGGAGTAATTTGGCTGGTGGAATTAATGGAGGAGTACCTGTCTATTTATAGGATGTGAGAATTTCCATTTGGATAGGATTGTGGGGGTTTTAAATCCCTACTAGATAAATCCATTATTAAATTAAATAAATTTAAACCAATCAAAATCCAAATTCAAATCAAAATTTAATTTAAATCTAATTAAAATTTTAGTTTAAAATCAAATAGAATAAATCAAATTTCAAATATTTAACTATTTAAATAAATCTATAAATTCAAATCAAGATTTAAATCGTCACAAAAATTTTGAAGTACATTTTCCAAAAATACTAATATTAATAATTTTGAAAATAATAAATATTTAAATATTTTTTGAATAATAAAATATTAAAATTAATAAATTTCAAAAATCAATTTAAATATTAAGAGGACTACTTCAAAAATTTCTTTGAAATAATTTAAGATAATTAATAAATAATTTTGAGAATTAATTTATACATAAATTATCCCACTCCCTTTTTTTATAATGATAAAAATAAAGTATTTACTATATATTATTTTGAAACTATAAAAATGGAAAAATGTTTTTTCTAAAAATATGTACGCTCGTACATATTCGCACTCGTCGAGCAATTACGAAAAATGAAATTTGCGCGCGACGTACAATGCAACTACGCGACGTTAAATACAAAAATTTAAATCAGTACCGAATTTAATAAATAAAAAATATAGTAAAATTTTAGGGGTTTTACAAGCATGCATGGACATGGGGCTCTGTTGCGGCCAACGAGGCACGGAGAGTCCTGGTGTACGACGAGTCCGGCATGCGTGCGAAGGCATCGCACAAATGTTGGCACGAGGTCGATCGTGACAATACAGTCCCGACGTCTGCAGACAAGGTCGGTCGCTTGGTACTTGAAGTACATGGTTCCTCGGAATTGGCTTCTTTATGGTGGGAAATCATGAGATGGTTTGGTGGTAGCAAGCTTGATGGCGCCGCACGAGCAAGAAGTAGTCGACGGCCATCAAGTCTTTATGGCTGAGAGGAGATGTAGTTTTGGCTTGATGAGAATTATATTTCTTATGTATTTGTATAGTTAGGCGGAAGAGGAACACCTAGTTCAGAGAAGTGGTCATGGGAATGCTTATATACGTGAATAGATAGGAGCAGTTGGCTTCTTTAGATAGGGTTGAGTTAAGTATATAAATATTCCAATTTAAATCAGAGTTTGATTAAGGAGATTTTGGTTTGGGCTTCCTTTAATGATTTTGTAGAGGGATAGGAATATATTATATTTATAAGTTCGATTACATCATATTTATTGGTTTAAACTAATACATGGAGAGTTAGTTATTTATAGATATATCACATACAAGTTTTAAATATACATGTATATCTATTATATTTATTTTAGAATTGCAACAATTCCACAACAACATAAATATTTGTTTACCATAGTAATAATAATAACATTAATAATAATATTAAAATGACTAATTTAGATACTTGTTCATATATTCAGAAAGAAAAGAAAAATTACTTTGAAAATTTAGGATAGGGATATCACATCCTACCCACCTTAAAAGGATTTCGTCCTCGAAATTAAAGAGAACTTGCAATAAAGGAAATGGGGTATGAACAAGGAGGTCATTTCAAGGAGGCAAGATTTAGGGGACGTGTATAATCCATTTATGTGATTGAGAACCTAATATCCATTCCTCCTAAATCGATATATTTCTCTCCTATTTGACTCGTGAATTTAAACATATGGTCTAGTTTTCTCATATGTCTATTCCAACAAGATTTCTTTAAGTCTTGAAAATAATTCTACCAAATCGTTAACCGTTTACTAATGACCCCTTTTTTTTCCTTCAACCTTTTCTCTTGTTTATCCATGATTTTCCTCCATGTATACTTCCTTCCAAATTTATTTTTCTCGTTTTACCCTTTGTTGTATCCTTTCCTACCTAAAATATGACATAAAAAAGTAATGGCCCAATTTATATCTTCTAATGGAGATTTTCTCAAAATACAACTAACACAATGATAATAGATATTATCATTACAAATTCTTATACGATAATGACTATAATATCACAAAATTAATATCGCACTAACGAGTCCCGCAAGTTCATTGTCAAGACTTCAATATCAATACTTGCACCATATGGGCTTGTAACTGACACTAACAACTAACATTTGGAAAGAGGAAGATTCTATGCATATTCAATAAAGATCCACCATGGTATAATTACTCGTTTTATGGCACACAATAACAAGGAAAGCCAACATACTGCTCAACCCAATAAACTTCATCATTACTTATCAAGGAATCAAATTTCTAATTGAATGCGTCTACCCACCTTTGGATACACTACTCTATCGAAACACATATTGCCATAAAATTTCATAACTTCTTCTACTAGTTGCTAAAATTCAACACTACTATATACTTATGGCATCCCCAATTCCTTCATATCTATCAAGCAATCAAAATTCAATAAGCAACTAACTTACACAACTACCTAAGAAACACCGATAGATTCAATTAAGCACGATCATTCGTCACTCCAAAAAATAAAGGGACGAGATTCAATGGTACGGAAAACAAGGAAGAATAATCGAGAGTAAATACGAATTTTGAAGGATGGTAGAGAATTTCTAGGAGAATTTTCAAAGCAAAGTGGATTGAAATTTCTAAGGGTTAATCATATTCGCAGGCTCGTACCAGTACAGTTACGTAACCGGTACGATATGCTCTGACCTGCATGGGCCACCACAAAAACTTGTCACGACCCGCACCCGCTTTTCGGACGCGAGCTCGTGAGAAAGCCAGCTACGTATCGAGTAGACTCCAGCCCGACTCGAGTACGTATAAGCTATCAAGGTCATGGTATCATGTCTAATCTAAACTATATCTCAATCCACATGAATCATATAAACAAGAATGAACACGTATGGGTTATGGTCTGCAGTCCATTAGTATATTGTCCGATTAGACTCTAAGAATGATATGAGTCTATAAATAAGCAGAATATAACATGGTACTGAATATAAAGCATGAGAGGATAATAAAGAAATATCACAAGCAAATACATGTATCATACATCGCAATCTACCATCTCGCTCTGCTAACTAACTCCATGCAGTCGCTAAACCTGAAGAGATCATCAGGTCCTCAGAGGACTAGCAAGATACATAATATACAAGCCAACATGTAATAGTACAAATATACAAAGAAGTAAGGAACAATCAAGGATACCCAACGAGGCAAAGTGAACTAAGACACAAGATCTAGACACAAGGATCCTAAGACACTGGCATGCCATACTAGAAATGGCTAATAGGTCAAGCTATAGACTGCAGTCAAGGCAAGTACTCACAATCTATAGTGTCTCAATCGCAGTCAAGGCAAGTACTCACAACCAAGACGGTAGCCACTCCTAGTATAAAATCCTATAGACCGTAGTCAAGGTAAGTACTCACAATCTATAGAATGTCAAAGTCAAGTCCTACTTAAGTCATGTCAAGTCAAGTCAAGTTATAATCAAGTCGAGAGAATCGTGGTGTAGGACTAGACGACTCTATCAAGGAATACATATGAAACTAACACAGTGTAACAAATAGAAATATCGTAACAGAAAGGAACAAAAATGTGCAGACAACTAGAAACATGTAAAGTAAAACTATAACAGGATGAGTGTACTAGACATGGAATAAGAAATCACGAATGTAAGGAAGAGAACCGCAGCGAGATAATGAACATGCATATAAATTATACTGTAGAAGTTGGCAAGGTATACTTGTTTGGTGGTAGCGCGAAGAACCAATAAAATACCGTCAACTAGTACGCCATAAAATCCAAAATCCATAAATGTCTCCGAAAGCTGAAACAGACATCGCCAACATTCTCAGAATAGTCAAATTAGCTGGGATTGCTTGTCCTTAAGTTCAATTCTGGACACAGGGGCAAAACAGTAATTTTGGACAAAAATGGTGTCCGCCATTGGACCCGCTTTGTACCGAAAAGCGTGCCAGAGTCAATGGTCTCTAAAGTCGTCAAACTACGTGTCTACGAGTCCGGTTTGATAATACGAACCCAACGGTATACTTGCCTGGGTTAGCCCATTTCCGTTGAAGTCACAACTACCAAGTCCCATTCTTGTTCCAAGTTGCCTACCCAAAGGTGCAAATATTTATAATACAGAATTAACTTATTCATAGCTCACCAAAATTAGGTTAGCTTTACTCACAATAATTATTTATCTATTAGCTGCCAATTTATTTATACCATCATTATTTGCTTAGGCTATAGGATATTCCCTATAATATACTATCTAACTATTTAGCATATATTACATTTATTTTCTATTAAAAAAATATTGGGTTATACTATATCTAACAACTTGCTGATGTTTGCAAAAACAAATTTAGAGGAAGGGGCTAATTATAAACAACTATACTGGACTGTCCCACAAATTTCTTTTGTTGGCTACTATTTTTTTTTCTTGATAAGTAGTAAAAAGAATTTTATAAGAATATGACATGTGTTATTAAAATGAATTAATATAGCTCACACGAAGTCAATTGGATACCCTATTATATTATTATTAACCTAGATTATATATTTTAACTATTAGTTCTTAAATTGTAAAAGCTGAATTGAAAGGGACTTATAAGAATATTTACCTCTCAATACTTTGTGTTCCTGAATACACGTGGAGGTGGTGGAGACCCCAAACCCTTCTTCTTCTAATCTTCAGTGATAGCGTTTGGGAATAACTTGGCTTCACGGTTGCGTACGGGCCGCGAGGTCGGAAGGCACGCGTGCTTCGCTCGCAGGGTGCTGGTTCCAGGTTGATGGCGGGGTTCCAGCACGGTCTGCGAACCGGTGGATGATGGATAATGCGGCATGGTTGCAGCATGCATGGATATGGGGCTCTGTTGCGGCCAACGAGGCACGGAGAGTCCTGGTGTACGACGAGTCCGGCATGCGTGCGAAGGCATCGCACAAATGTTGGCACGAGGTCGGTCGTGACAACACAGTCCCGACGTCTGCAGACAAGGTCGGCCGCTTGGTACTTGAAGTACGTGGTTCCTCGGAATTGGCTTCTTTATGGTGGGAAATCACGAGATGGTTCGGTGGTAGCAAGCGTGATGGCGCCGCACGAGCAAGAAGTAGTCGACGGCCATCAAGTCCTTATGGCTGAGAGGAGATGTAGTTTTGGCTTGATGAGAATTCTGTTTCTTATGTATTTGTATAGTTAGGCGGAAGAGGAACACCTTGTTCAGAGAAGTGGTCATGGGAATGCTTATATACGTGAATAGATAGGAGCAGTTGTCTTCTTTAGATAGGGTTGAGTTAAGTATTTAAATATTCCAATTTAAATCAGAGTTTGATTAAGGAGATTTTGGTTTGGGCTTCCTTTAATGATTTTGTAGAGGGATAGGAATATATTATATTTATAAGTTCGATTACATCATATTTATTGGTTTAAACTAATACATGGAGAGTTAGTTATTTATAGATATATCACATACAAGTTTTAAATATACATGTATATCTATTATATTTATTTTAGAATTGCAATAATTCCACAACAACATAAATATTTGTTTACCATAGTAATAATAATAGCATTAATAATAATATTAAAATGACTAATTTAGATACTTGTTCATATATTCAGAAAGAAAAGAAAAATTACTTTGAAAATTTAGGATAGGGATATCACACATGGGTGTAGAGTGTCTTGAGTAGATCATGCACGAGAAGTTGGTTTTGAGAAAATGACTAGTCTTGTGCTCTTAAATTAAAAGTCATGGCAACGTGCATATGATGATCAAAGATAAAAGTGAAAAATTAATTAATAATTATTCAACGATCAATGGCCTAAATTGACCCGAAGTTGTTCGATGCCAAAAGAGCACAAGGGAACAAGTTTGAATGGGACATGATATATCAAAATGAAGATAATCTTGTCGACTACAAACTCATGAAGAGAGTTTCCAGAGACTGGCATCTCTGACGCTCCAGAAGTCAAAGTCATGAAAGAAAGCATTTAATAATCAAAAATAATCAAATAAGAATTATTATCGAAAATAATTCTTTTAGAAAAATAAAAAAATAAATCCCTGAAATTCAGGGGGCTTACATCCTACACACCTTATAAGAATTTCATTCTCGAAATTAAAGGTTGGTAGTGGGGTTAAAACAAGATAGAAGGTTTAAGCAATTTTTTTGGCACGATCAAAGAACGACGAGTTTTGCACGATCAAGAAAATCAATTCAAAATTATTCAGACTCGACTAGGGAGTTTGGCATGATAGAATCGTGATATGAACAAAATTATATATGCACGATTTAAGGAATAAGTTAAGTCATAGGGGCACGATCTTGGTGACGATTAGGAGAATCAAAAATATAAATGAAGTTCGAGTACGGGGTGATCTGTAGCGCTTAGGTTTGATAAAAATTAGCCTCAAAGTCAAACAGGCCTAATCAAGGTAAGAAGTTAACCATGACCAAAACAACGTTTGGCATGATTTGAGATTTAAACCACAGCTTTGTAGGCACATAATACGAAGCCACGACTAGGAAAATCATGAATCATTCGGTTACGATCAAATCAGAATCAGGCCAAAACATCGATTAATATGATCCAGCTTGATGAAATAAGATTTAGGGTTACACATAGGCACGATCATAAAAAAATGACGTGATTGGGCATTGTTAGGAATAATCGAATGTTTAGCATGAACATTGATCAAGGATTAACCATCCGGTCATGAAGCAAGACTCAGACGCGTTCAAATATTTGGAATGACTAACCACTTAGGCACAATTTAGAATAGAGCGATAAAATTTTTAAACCTAGTCATGATCAGGAATAAAACCTGAGCACGAGTGACTAGAGAATCAAAATTTAGGTACGATAGAAAATCTATTTCGACACAGTCGTGGTTAAAGATCAAGACTTTAGCACGATCTGAGGGTCAAGATTATCATGATCATGAAAATCAAAGTCGTATAGTCATGATCTTAATCAAGGCTAAGAGAAGCGAACGGAGAACAAATTCAAGTACAGAACGACCGGTAGTTAGATTTGATGAAAAATCATACTCTAGGTCGCATAAGCACGACCAAGATCCAAGTTTAGTTGTGAATGACGATAAAATCATGATTTCGAAATCAAGGTCTTATAAGCACGATTTAGAAAGAAACCCAAGTCATTTAGGAACGACAGAAATTTATTCAGACATGATCAATTTTTAATTCTAACACGACTAATTTCATAGCCACACTAGTTAGTCATGATCGAAAGTCAAAAATTTTAGGCACGATTTAGAGGCAAGGTAATGTGTATAGTCATGATCGTTAAAATCACGATCAAGGGATTCAAAGTCGTCTTGGTCATGTCAGGTTATCTGGGCACGACTAATCACAAGAAAATTCAGATATAATCAGAAAATCAAATCAAGGTCGAAAAGAGTTTAGGCACGAGTGTTTAAAATCCAAACATGATCAAAATTAAATTTTAATATGATCATAGATACGGTCAGTCTAACCTTGGTCAACAGTTATATAGATATGATGAAGAGTATGATAGCAGCATAGGCATGACCAAACATAAAATTTTGGTATGATCAAGGATAGTATGAAGCCTAATCATGATTAGAACAAAACTTAGTCATTAGTAAGAATTAAATCGAAAGTTAAAGCACGAGTGGTAATAGCATTAAAATCCAATCATGATTAAAAAATTTAAGTCTGGACACGATCTAAGTTGATCATCAAAACAAGATTTAGGCAAGATGAAGAACAAGGTCATCGAAGTCTGGGCACGAGCATCCAATGATGGAAATTCAGGTCACGATTGAATTTAATCCAATTGAGTATGATCCAGGATATGGATATGATCAGAGATATGACCAAAGTCGATTGGTCGCGATCAAGGGAGTTGGGATTCAACGATATTGAAAACTCAAATGATGATTCTAGGGTATGGAATAAGTCAAATTCCCTTTTGATGGGAAAATCAAAAGACAAGGTTTCATAGGGAAGCCAAGTTAATCATCTATCTCTGATACCATCAAGTTTATCTGATCATCATTTGTCAGTCATACCTTTAACTCACAAGTCCAAATATGAAAATCAACCCTTATGTGACTACTACCAAAATTTACACTTCTGTCATGAAGATTGGACCTTGTCATGATTACCACAGGTCTAATTCCTAAATTCCAAAACATAGATCTCAACACTACCCACTTAATCATCTTTAAGTCCAAATTCTTCCACCTTGTCCTAAATTAGATTTGAAACCCCTAAATCAAGTTTATGAAATCATTGAACTTGTTCAAATCACGCTCCTTGTGTTATTCAGATCTAATATCACTAGGACTTACAAAACTTATTCTCCATTATAAAACCAACATTCATACTTTCTTCAACATACACTTTCAAACATTATTCATCTTAATTTTTTTATATATTACCACAAAATCTCTATTTTTTTACTCCAAATCTTTGTGTTCTATATCCTCTTACCTATCTTGTCCAATTTTGTATCATCATCGCATATAGTTAAAATCTCTTCTCTATTTTTAAATTCTAAATTTTGCATCATAACCTTAATGTGAAATATCTCGAGAATCAATAACCTAAAATTATCCAAATTCAAAAATATTTCGATCTTAGATATCCTCGTCAGTTTCTAAACTATATCCACGAAATATAAATATTCTAACCATTAATGTACATCATATTGTCCTTCTTATTTGAAATCCTCCTACGTTCTTTCCAAGTGATTAATCCTCCTAATTCTCTAGTAAATT
Source organism: Iris pallida (assembly GCA_029216955.1). Classification (NCBI taxonomy): domain Eukaryota; kingdom Viridiplantae; phylum Streptophyta; class Magnoliopsida; order Asparagales; family Iridaceae; genus Iris; species Iris pallida. The sequence goes on along the minus strand of JANAVB010022244.1, from coordinate 12,914 downwards.
ATTTCTAAACTGATTATATCGACCTCTTGGTTTCATTTCCAATCTCAGTCATACCTTCATCTCAAAATTCTATTATAAGGTCAAACATCTCATATTTCTACAAAGATACCACTTGATAACAATTTTGTCTTCCACAAGATAGATGATTACGATACTTCTTCGACTTTTTCCCAAGGTACACAGATATGAGAATTCCGAAATTTTCAAAGTATAGAGACAGATGTAGATACGAGATAGATGATTATGAAATCGGGACATAGTTAATTAAGATTAGAGAATAATGGTAAGATGAGGAAATCATCATGCGATGAAAGAAAAAGAAAATGAATGATAAATCGAAAAATAATGGTAGAAAGCTCTCTAGTCTAGTGGTATTAGAACGGACATCCGGAGGGGCCGGCAAGGTTCGAGCCCCCCAATTGTGTGTGTGTGTGTGCGTGTGATTTCAAAAAAAAAGGTGAATCAATTTAAGATATGATCTGATAACCATACACGTCTATCCAAAATCATGTTGCCAGAACTTTTGCCACGCCAGTAAGCATAGCTGCAATAAATGATAGAATCCATGTAATAACCCGTCCGCCCTAGCGGAACGCCGATTCAAACGGCAAGTGCAACGACTCAAACGAGCCGTCGATCCGAAGAGTTGGCATCGACCTGACGAAGAATCGATGCAAGACTTACATTGGCCCATCGAAGAGGAATCCAGACTTAGACTTTCAAAGGCACGCTCGGAGTATCGCTCGGCCGATACGAACATCGCTAAGTTGGGTGGCTCCGATGAACCCGTCTTTGCTTAGCCTAGACACATAACAATACGGACACTATTGCTAGGATCGCTAGGCGATAACACCGTGCATGCTAATAAATGACTAAACGCACCGAGCTAAGGGAATAATCCTATCTTGTATGCTTGTTTAGAACATGGAAAAGAACATAAAAAATGTGAGAACTCTCGTACTGCACTCCGCGCTCGTGCTAAGGCACGGGCTTACATTTTGAGTTTCTTATGCGTTCAACAATGAAACAATGAACGGTTTACAACAATAAAATGGAAAGACTATCGACATAGTCGTTCCGAGTAGAATATAGCAACATTGGAAGACTTCGGGACCGATAGATCGCCAAGACGACTCCTACACGGGGAGTTGTATAATGTATGAATGAATGAATGAACGAATAAGAGAATGAATGAATACGTGAATGAAATATTGAACGAACGAGCAAGTGAAAGAAAGAATCAATAAAAGATAAGAAAGAAAGGAATGGTTAGCGACAGGTGAAAGGAATGGTTAGCAACAGATATGACGGGGAAGTACATCGAGGCTCGCTACCTGCGCTGCATGGACGTCGCCAACCTGGTCGATAACGTTTTATGGCTAAGGGTTAGCCTACGGCTCAGAGACAGCCGTTAAGTTAAAATGACAAATAAAATGAAATGGTCGTAGACAATTCCCTCGTATACGGGAGGTAGGAGAAATAAGGGATTCCAACGGCATGATCAAAGGGAGGATCGTGGCCGGCCTAGGCAGAATCAAAATAGCTTACTGTCCTGGCCTGGGTACGGGCTTGGCCACCAAGGAGACATAAGGCCGGGTATTTTAAGAGACTGACGGGGTGTACCAGCTAGCACCCTATGATAGGTGAGAAATATCAAGGGAGAAAGGGTCCAAAATAGCCTGTGGTGCTAGCGACCGGTGCATATAGATTAAGTAGGCTTTGCTGGTGGCAATCCACATGCAAGTCCTTGTATTAAAACAAAGTAGTCTAAGTTAACTGAATGAAGCGCCTTCTGAACAGGCTTGAATGTAACACACCAAATAATAAAGAGTACTTCATGCAAATGAGTTAGAAAACACGTCTACGACGCGCTAGGACCTGAGGCAGGGACACGCCCTTGACATTGAATGTTTACATGAATGACGATAAGTTGTTATATATAAATTATTGACTAACTTGGTTTACTTTGGAAAGGAAAGGCCGAACTGTAAGTATGGGTAAGTCGTACATGTATTTCTATGCAACATATTGAATTCGGCAACACGAGATAGGCTATAAAATATGCCATGAAACTGATCCTAAGGCAAGATTAGAAAGACAATGAATGATAGACGGTGCACAAGAGTAAATAGAACATGCTTGGTAATGATAGCATTGTGGGCGAGCTAGCCTTCCCACCAGTGCATAATAATGTACTGATAACCCCCAGTTTGCTTACAGGGGCAGGAGACATCGGCGGGTGCGGAGCTTTCCTCGAACGTGCTAAGGCATGGAGCCAACTCTGGAGCCTTGGAGCGTTGCAAGGAGCTGAAGCATCATATACAGGACATAATGTATCGGAACATCGCCATAAATCATTCTATGTTGTAAGCCACTTGGCACGCCTTTTATGTTTTAGAGAGAGAGCTTGAGCGATTTGTAATCTCGGCCTAGCGCCGCTTGTAAACTTCTTGAATATCAATAAAGATTTTGAATTCGCTTCAATTTGTGTTTATTTACTTTTCGCTGCAAATGGGGACACTCTGTGCGACTCTATGGCCTAGCTCAAATCGGCCGTTTCTGAGATTAGCCTTGCACGGGCGCAACTTAGACCCGTGCGGCATCACGCCTTAGTGAGGACGATCGCTCCTACGGGAGCGGGACGTGACAGATTAGTATCAGAGCACGGCTTTACGTCCTTGGACTTCATTTCGATTTTCTCAATTTTGAAAGCTCGCTTGGAAACAAAGAAGTATACGCTCTCTCTCGTTGTGCCTTGGGATGTTCCATACAATAAGTCTAATATTTTTAAAAGCTCGTACAAGTACTCGATTGAACGGGATCGATAGGTGAAGGCCTTTGTGCCAAACCACGACGGACTTGAGTTGAGAGAAAACTAATGCTAAGAGTTAGCAAACGCAAGGCGTGCTTGAATAACCTTACGCTGACAATAGCGAACGAGTACGCGAGACCGAAGTATAGTTCGAACGGGATGATTATGCATGCAGTCTTTTGGCTAAGTTGTGCCGAGTGTCGTGCACCTTGACCTTTTGGTGCAAACGAGTTTACGAGCGAGACCGACTATCGCTCGGACGAGAATAAGTGAGACTTAGAATGTATGTTGATAGAGACGCTACTTGACCAACGCTAAAGCGAACACGAGAAGTGGTCCTTAGACTTTGAGGAACGGAAGAACGCACAATTGAACATATTGATTGGGAATCGAATGACCTTTTGAGGATTTGTGAGTGACTTGACCCCGAGTGGTGTATGTGATAGCCTCGAAGAAGAATAAGAGCGAGTGTCGATGACTAGTCGAGTGGCTCGAACCCTGAGTGGTGTATGGACGACATAGAAATTGTTCGAGCAAGACTAAAGGATTTACGGATAGTACGAGTATGTCGGCAAGCGATGATATCGCGCAAAGCCTTAGAATGAGTAACGCTTAGTTGGTCATGATTCGGGAGTCTCAAACGAGATATTGTTCGAACGAAATGTGAATGTGTAGTACAAGTACGAAACAAGTTGAATAGAGAATCGGAACGATGAAACGAATGGAGGTCTTGGTCGAGGAAATATAGAAGATCGTGCATGCGATTTTGAATTTAGTCGAATGGATTGAAACTTAAGTTAAGACGAAATACTCAGACGAGATAGAAGATAGCACGATCAGAAGATAGCGTGCATGGGAAACGAGTGGAGATACGAGAATGACTAAGGAATTGGAATAGATGTTGCTCAATGAAGAGTTAGCACGAGACAATGTGAATTGAGGAAATTAAGTTGTACGACTCGGAATTCGTTGCAAAAGAAAGATCGTCAGGTTATGTACATCATCGATGGTATTGAGGCGTATCAAAGATCAATGTACGATAACTCGGGGGTACTCTGATTCGATGAATGATGATCGTGTTAGAAGTTATTTTTTGAAGGATGTCATGTCGGAAATTTAATAGAAAGAATGTTTGGAATGAAGAAGGTGTAATGCCCCGCTCCGTATGAGGTATTTGGTTGGCTTATTGGATGGGATCAGAATATTGGACCGTGACTTATGTTGGGAATCGAAAGAATTGAGACTGATGCAGTCTCACTTAGCTGGCTAGATGGAATGGGTATTGGAACATGGCTCGCTGGTGGATCTATGCATAGTGGAATTGTGTGTGATCGGAACAGAAAGACTCTTTATTGCAAGTGAGTGGAACTGTCCTTCCTCCTCCTTATTCCTTCATGCTTAATAAATGAAGTATTAAAATGCTATGAACTGCCCCTAAATGTCCCATATGTTAGTTGCTGAATAATAGAGATACTTATGCTGAGAATTATTGAAATGTACAACACATTGAACTGCTAGTGTAATTTGAGGCCTGAGAATGAATTGATAACATTGCCCCTTATGCTTAACGCTGCCGGAACAAGTAAACACTTGAATAATGAGATGCCTTATGAATGTTAGAATAAGAAATGAACTGGCTATGCTATCGACCCAATAAACTGAATAAAACATTAGAATCATGTACTCTCTGTATAACTGTTGCAAGAATATGAAATGCTGCCTGTCCCTTATAAGAAATAAATGAATGAATAAATGTCCCTATGAAATGAATGAATGTTGCATTCCTCTTAAGAAAGGAATGATATGAGATACATTGCAATGAAGCAATGAATGTGAAATGATAAATTTAGGATCGTTGAGATCACCAAATGAAATGATGGTAATGATGAAATGAATAAGTCATTGAATATGACTAATGATGCACTGTTGCCTTTACTTTCCTTAATATATTTTACCATGCGATTATGTTCACAATCGAGTCGGACACGCATTCGCATGGTCATGGACAACGTGTATACAAGGTTTGAGTAATAATTTCCTCGAACGGTTCCTAGGGCCCTGGAGACCGATTCGGCCTAGGAGGAAATAATGATGAGTTCTATGGGAGCACGGATAAGGCAGGGTAGCATAGAGGCTCGCCACCTACTATGCTGACCGTATTATCTTGAAATGAAATGAAATGAAAAGAGTCCATATGGTTTAACAACACCAGTGACCATGTAGTCAGGATGCATGCTAATGAATGTTTTGTGCAGGCAGAGTAAGTATATCGGATAACCTGTATTTGATACAGGTACGAGAAGTCGGCTATCGGTAAAAAATCACATAATTGTGATATTATATAAGTTGGTTTAACTTGCTTGCTTAACATGTTCAATTCATTATGCTAGAAAGATGCCTTACTATAAATAGTGCTCAAACATAACATCCATGCTAAGTGATGCTTGAAGTGAGAATTGTCATAACATGTTTAAGGTGTTAATGTTAACGATGCCTTAATGACGTCTTTGCATGATAACACCAAGAATGCTATAATGATATGTCCACATGAATATTGCTAAGAATATGTTTACATGCTTCACCATGATTATTGCCCATGAACTGTAAACTGATGCTAGGCCCCAAATAGAAAGATCATTCTATTAATTGCTTGCTAAATTGACCAGTTAGTGTTGGTTTAGGCGAGTGGGTTGGATTCTGCTCGCCCGTACATAGATGATGTGCTGACCCACATTTTGTGGGCAGGTGCTCGTGCTTGGAATGTTCTACACGAAGATTGGCTTGATTGGTCCCGCGGCATCGAAGATTTGTTGGGCATATAGAAGCTCTTCTTGCACAAGATGATGTCTTCTATTTATAAAGGGCATAATGTATGGAATATTGTAATCAATTGTACCAGTGAGATTGTAAGCCAAGTCGGTATATCGAGTTGTAATTTATTGTATCCAAATATCAAATGTAAGCTATATAGCATTGTTCAGTTGGCTTTCAATGTAAAGTGAGATGTGCTGTAAATATTGTACTTCAATACAAGTCTTGTACTCTTCTTCAATTATCAATAAAGAAAATAAAGTTCTATATATCTCTGTGTGGCTTCAAGTTATCCTTTTATCTCCGCTGCTATAAAGAAGTGATCTATTTCTATTCAATGAGAGAGATTGTCCTTATTAACTTCAATTTGTATGCTTCTATCGCTACAATGTATCCCTATTTGAAGATAATCGATTATGTACCATCTTTGCCTTGTACAAGTACAATACCAGACTTGTACGGCATCACGCCCAAGCGAGGACGATCGATTCCAAAAGATAAAATATGTGAATACATGACTCTATGAATCGGGGCGTGACAAATTGGTATCGGAGCACGGCTTTACGTCCTTGGTCTCTTCTTTGATTCATTTCAAATCAAAGTTGCATCGACGATTAACCAAAGTTGCTTCCGCAATCACTCAACGTTGCTTCCGTGATTAAGTCAAAGATTGCTTCCGCGATTATGCTGTTGTTGTTCTGTAATCATCCTATGTTGTTCGTGTCTGAAAAATCATTGACCCTCGTGGCTGCTCACCGGATGTTCCATACAATAAGTCTATATACATTGTGATGCTCCTGAATGAATGATTGTTGTTAGTTTGGACACAAATAATCCAACAATGACTCGATGCCATAGTATGCTATATTATGAATGCTGTTGGGAATGTGGGAATATAGAAAAGTGGCTGTGTATGCTGTAACAAGTTGAGAATTGCATGTGATGGGGAAAGATTTGGAAATGAATAATTGATGGATGAGTTCAGCAGAACTAGTGAGTTGACTCATATGTGCTCGCTAGTACTTTCGAGACCCTAAGAATGTTGGCTTATGATATTGAGACCCCAAGATGTTGGCTAAGTGTTGTGATCATTATAGATCACGAATGTCCGAAATAGATTGAGTTGGTATTGTTTAAGGGTGGCTTCGTTTCTGAGTGGTATATTGCCTCTACCACCTCAGAACGAGATGTATGTTGACCCTTTCCATAGAATAGCAATGAGACTATCTGTGGGTACTGGGTAGTGCCGAGACTTAGCTGGGAGTCCTGTATTGTTGCTAGATGACTCGAATATCCCCTGACGGTGATGCTATGTTGGGTAGCGAGATTGTAGAAATGGTAACGGTTGGCTTGGTTAGAAATTGTTTAGTCGAGTGATGACTCGGACTAGTAAGACAGTTAGTATGCTATGGGTAAATAGACTTGGCTAGAGAATATTATGGCTTAGAACATCTGAATGTTGACTTCGATTGGTTGGATGTAAATTAAATGTGGCTAATGCAAAGTTGGTTGCGTAGCTGAAAGTTTTAGAAATATTGTCGGTGAACCCAAGGAATATTAGAGATTTGTGCATTGACCCTAAGGTGTAATAGATGTTAACCCAACTAGATCACCAAAGGATAGTCGTTGCCTATGTGCATGTATGCTGAAGAATCTAATGGGATTAGAAAAGTAACAAGTAGAAAGCCTGAATATTTGTGTTGCATAGAGAATGGTTAATTGATACATAAATTGTCGGATTGAATGGGATGAACTACTCGACCATTGTTGCATGAGATTTAAGAATGCCCGTAAGATAGTTTGATGATTGAGAAACGAATGGGAACGAAAAATTGCAAATGTGTTGGATAATGTCGGTATAGGTGATTGTTGGTTGGGATATAGATTGTTGGCTTAGAACTTAGTGGTATGACTCTGTCATATGGACCGAATAGTGGTTCCATAGTCCTGTTGAGACTAACGGAATCGATGACTCTTGAATAGTTAGCCTTGGCTTATGGGTTCGTGTGGGTACAAAGGAATTAGAATAGAAATTGGATCATTGAGAATTTACTTGATGGATTATTAGAACGATGAGAATCATATGTCGAGTTGGAAATTGACCGTAATATTGATAGATCGATCTTAGTCGATCGTTGGGTAAGTCTAGAATGAGCCTCTATGGGAATTATTTCCTTGAAGAAGAACCTGGATAGATAGACTTGATCCTAACGACCAGTTGAGGACTTACCAATTTGTTGGCATTGCCAACAATGGCGATTAGTTATTCAGACTGAGTTAGTACCCATAGGTTTGGGTAGAGTTCCTTAGAACTGTTGGTTGCTTGTTGGCCTTGAGAATAAGCAATTTGTATGATCCCTAGTAGCCGTCCACTCTAGGGGAGTCACCTGAATGATTAGGTTTAACTGTTGATATAGCTAGCCATAGAGACTAACCGAATAATAGGTGACCATTGGAGACCCATAGAATGACCTTGTGACATTGAATGAGAGACGGTGATAATGAGTATTGACCTAAGGGAATGTATGCTTCAACTTGTGCCTTAAGTGATGTTTGACCCTTGATGATTATATGTCGGCCATAAGTGGGAATTGCAATCGTAAGGTAAGACTTGAGTGTACCTATAGTCGGATAGCTAAGTTAACCTTGACTATTGCATAGAATTATACCCTGACTCGGGTAATCGATAGTGGATGACGTCGGATTGTGTCTTATAGAAAAGATGAATTGTTTCGGTGAGAAATATTGTTGGAATTGGCATCGACCTGACGAAGAATGGTAGGATGACCTGCACTCAGGAAGTCTCGAAGACAAAACTTATTTTGAGTGGTGTATTATGTAATGACCCGCTCCACCCTAGCGAAATGCCGATTTAAACGGCAAGTACAACGACTCAAATGAGCCATCGAGCCGAAGAGTTGGTATCGACCTGACGAAGAATCGATGCAAGACTTACATTGGCCCATCGAAGAGGAATCCAGACTTAGACTTTCAAAGGCGCGTTCGGAGTATCGCTCGGCCGATGCGAACATCGCTAAGGTAGGTGGCTCCGATGAACCCGCCTTTGCTTAGCCTAGACACGTAACAATACGGACACTATTGCTAGGAACGCTAGGCGATAACACCACACATGCTAATAAATGACTCAATGCACCTAGCTAAGGGAATAATCTCATCTTGTATGCTTGTTTAGAACATGGAAAATGTGAGAACTCTCACACCGCACTCCGCGCTCGTGCTAAGGCACAGACTTATATTTCGAGTTCCTTATGTGTTCAACAATGAAACAATGAATGGTTTACAACAATGAAATGGGAAGACTATCGAAATAGTCGTTCCGAGTAGAATATAGCAACATTGGAAGACTTCGGGACCGATGGGTCACCAAGGCGACTCCCATATGGGGAGTTGCATAATGTATGAATGAATAAATGAACGAATAAGAGAATGAATAAATACATGAATGAATCAATGAATGAACAAGCAAGTGAAAGAAAGAATGAATAAAAGATAAAAAAAAATAAATGAATGGTTAGCGACAGGTGAAAGGAATGGTTAGCGACAGGTATGACGGGGACGTGCATTGAGGCTCGCTACCTGCGCTGCACGGACGCCGCTAACCTGGTCGATAACGTATTATGGCTAAGGGTTAGCCTACGACTCAAAGACAGCCGTTAAGTTAAAATGACAAACAAAACGAAATGGTCGTGGACAATCCCCTCGTATACGGGAGGTAGGAGAAATAAGGGATTCCAACGGCATAATCAAAGGGAGGATCGTGGCCGACCTAGGCGGAATCAAAATGGCTTACTGTCCTGGCCTGGGTGCGGGCTTGGCCACCCAGGAGACGTAAGGCCGGGTATTTCAAGAGACTAACGAGGTGTGCCAGCCAACACCCTATGATATGTGAGAAATACCAAAGGAGAAAGGGTCCAAAATGGCTTGTGGTGCCAGCGACCGGTGCATATAGATTAAGTGGGCTTTGCTGGTGGCAATCCACGTGCAAGTCCTTACATTAAAACAAATTAGTCTAAGTTAACTAAATGAAGCGCCTTCTGAACAGGCTTGAATGTAACACACCAAATAATAAAGAGTACTTCATGCAAATGAGTTAGAAAATACGTCTACGATGCGCTAGGACCTGAGGCAGGGGCACCCCCTTGACATTGAATGTTTACATGCATGACGATAAGTTGTTATATGTGAATTATTGACTAACTTGGTTTATTTTGGACAGGGAAGGCCGGACGGTAAGTATGGGTAAGTCGTGCATGTATTTCTATGCAACACATTAAATTCGGCAACACGAGATAGGCTATGAAATATGCCATGAAACTGATCCTAAGACAAGATTAGAAAGACAATGAATGATAGACGGTGCATAAAAGTAAATAGAATATGCTTGGTAATGATAGCATTATGGGCGAGCTAGCCTCCCCACCAGTGCATAACAATGTACTGATAACCCCACAGTTTGCTTACAGGGGGCAGAAGACATCGGCGGGTGCGGAGCTTTCCTCGAACGTGCTAAGGCGCGGAGCCAGCTCTGGAGCCTTGGAGCGTTGCAAGGAGCTGAAGCATCATATACAGGACATAATGTATCGGAACATCGCCATGAATCATTCCATGTTGTAAGCCACTTGGTACCCCTTTTATGTTTCAGAGAGAGAGAGAGCTTGAGCGATTTGTAATCTCGGCCTAGCGCTGCTTGTAAACTTCTTGAATGTCAATAAAGATTTTGAATTCGCTTCAATTTGTGTTCATTTACTTTCCGCTGCAAATGGGGACACTCTGTGCGACTCTGTGGCCTAGCTCAAATCGGCCATTTCTGGGATTAGCCTTGCACGGGTGCAACTTAGGCCCGTGCGGCATCACGCCTTTACGAGGACGATCGCTCCTACGGGAGCGGGGCGTGACGGTCCATAAATAAGGTATACACCCTATAATAATGTTATCTAGATTTCTTACCACGCCAACCGGTATGGATGCAAGAAAATTTAAATTCTATAACTAGGATAGTATACCCAAAATCAGGCTCCATGTCCTCATCATGCTAGCTTGTATGACTGTAATAAATTCTAAACTCCATAAATAAAGTAGACATTCACCCTTCTCATCGTACTCATCAAATATGTTATCAGAATATAGCTTAACTCAATTCATAAAAACTTATCTAGAAACAAAATCAAAGTCAACAACGAACATGTAGATTCAAAATTTTTATCAACAAATCAAGGATAAGTAAATGGAAACAAGCGAAAACAAATTCCGAGGTAGGGTTTAGAGGGAGGTTCTCAGGGGATGTCCCAAAGGTACTATATAGGTCAGATTCCTGGAATATAATCTAAAAAAAATCTTAACCTTCATATAAGATTGACTCATCATATTCTCTTCTCAACCTAGATGATATATAAGTTCAACTTCTATATTCTTGTTCCCTCTGGGGTCCATAAGCACATCCCAATGCAAGAATAGGGTTCGATAACGGACAGATATTTTAAAATCAGGACGAATGAAAGCAAGTGGGAATAGATTCGAAAAACTTTTCGAATTAAGAATCCCAGGGGTCATCCTTGGAATCTATCAAGAGTTCCTAATATGTGATTGAGTACCAAATCCTAAAATATTCCATGACTCAATCTTAATCCTAGGGCAGGCTCACAGTAGTACAGATAAGCTCAAGTACTACCACGACTTTGCATTAATAGCAAAGACTGACCTGCATAGGCCACCACTAAAAACGTGTCACGACCTTCACCCAGATATACATGTACGAATAAGTGGGCCATGCCTAGCCTACGCCGCAGTATCGGCGGTAGAGCACTGTCAAGTACCTGATACTAACTACAACATCTAAAAGATCCATAACTATAAACGTACTCATATCACATCACAAAAGCTAAGTGTCACCCCCACTTTTCACAAATAGGGGTAAAATGATCATTTTTGCATTTTTGAGAATTTTAATTTTTTTTATTTAATTTTATTGTTATTTGGGGATTTTTAGAGTCGGGTTCAAATTTTAGCTCATTCCGACTTGTATCGGGGACCCGGGGTAGCTTAGACTCTGATCCGGACCCAATTTTAAGTTAGACAAGGCCCATAAAATCCCATAAATTAGTCTGGTACCTTTAGATAATTTTTTTGTGACTTAATCGGCCAATTTATAGATTTTAACTTGGCCGTTCCGGACCCGAAAAATCCCTTAAGTCAATTTTGGCCTAAAGGAGGCTTGGAGGGCATTTTGGACATTTGCCAAATGCCCCAAGCCCCCCCTACATGGCCGGCCAGATTTGGAGGACCCTCCCTCTTCATTCATTTCATCTCCACACTCAAAATTCTTTCCCCTTTTAGTTCTTCCCCAAACCTAAACTTTTGATTTCATCTCCAAAATTCTTCCATTTTCCTTCCTTTCCACTCAATCCTTCAAGGAGAGGGTGCTAGCTTGGAGTAGGAAGTAAGGAAGAAGGAGGAGAGTCCAATTTCTAGGGATTCTCGTGTCCGATTCGAGTCCTATTGGGTTTAACCTTGGGATCTAACTTCCAAGAGGTAATTCCTTCTCTAACCTTCTCTTTTTCCTTGTATTTTAGTATTTTGGAACCCATAGGACCACCCCCTTTGCATGAAACTATTTTAGGATGTTGTAGAGGCTCTTGGGAGACTCATTCATGAGTTCGAACTTGTCATTTTGGGTCTTTTTCTATTTTGGACTGATTTGGAGAATTTAGTGGATATATACATACATATATATATATATATATATATATATATATATATATATATATATATATATATAGATATATTATTGTGTGTGTGTGTGTGTGTGTGTGTGTGTGTGTGTGTGTGTGTGTGTGTCTATATATATATAAATAAATAATATATATATATATATATATATATATATATATATATATATATATATATATATATATATATATATATAAAATATATAATATATAATTATATATATATATATATTATAATATATCTATGTGTGTGTGTGTGTGTGTGTGTGTGTGTGTGTGTGTGTGTGTGTGTGTGTGTGTGTGTGTGTGTGTGTGTGTGTGTCCATATATATATGTATATATATATATATATATATATATAATATATAATATATATTATATTATATATATGTTTGTGAGTATATATATATGCAAAAATATATATAAATATATATAGATATGTATGTGTTGTATGTATATATCTATATACATATATAGATATGAATGTGTGTGTGAGTTTCTATATATATATCTATATATATATATAATATATATATATATTATAG
>JANAVB010022243.1:0-44323 GCA_029216955.1 Iris pallida | reverse complement strand
TAGTCTTGTGCTCCTAAATTAAAAGTCATGGCAATGTGCATATGATAATCATAAATAAAAGTGGAAATGGTCAAATGGCCTAAATTGATCCAAAAGTTGTGCGATGCAAAAAGAATATAAGAGAACAAGTTTGAGTGCGACATTATATACCAAAATGAATGTAATCTTGTCTACTACAAAACACATAAAGGAAGTTTTGAGAGATTGACATCTCTGACACTCCAGAAATCAAAGTCACGAAAAAGAGTATTTATTGATCAAAAATATTTATTGAAATAATCCATTTAGAAAAATTTAAAATAAACCCTAAAATTTAGAGGGCTCATAGGTAAGTCCCAGTTGAAATTGATTGGTTCTTCCTTTTGATTTAAGTAGTTGATCGAATGGATCATGGATCCTTCGATTTTGTGATAGAAATTCTCTTTCAAATTCAAAATTAGTTTTAAACATCCTTGATTTGGGAATGTGTCCCAATTATTTTTTAATATCCAAACCAAGTTTCGTTTGTGTCCGGAGACACTAAGGACCGTCTCAGATACGTATCTGCGTTTTCATCACTCAGTTCAGATCTATTCTCCTCAGGTATTGTTCTAACCTTCTTGATGTTGACGAACATATCGCTATGTATCTGAATTAATGAAGTACTGGACATGACTTCGACCGGGACACGGGGGAATTTTAGGTTGGTTCATGTCCAGCATAAGGTGTCGTGTCCAAAGGAGACCGACTGGGACTGAAGTATAGCAGTGGTCTGCTTATAAGCACGAATATGTAATTTGAACTGAATGTAACTCAGTATATAATGAGTTGGGTTCTGCATATGGTTTTGCTAGACTTTGGATTCTGTATATGGCTTGATGGGCTTTGGGTTTTGTATATGTTTTCTGGACTTGGGTTTTGGCCGGGTTGTGTTTAAGCAGTACTGGTTGGCCTTTGGGATGGGCTTAGCCATTGGATCAGAATAATGTCCATATTGGTTTAAATCGAACTGGATTGGGTCCAGTAGAGTTTTTGGACTGAACTAGACTAGAGACTGGGATTGTGAAATCATCAATTAGTAGTGTATTTTGTTAACTAATTTTAGGCATATGTTAGATGGCAAATATTTTATCTTTAGCAAAGATATTTATAAATAGTTGTTAGTATTGTTATATATTTTTTCATTTTAATAGTCATTATTATCATTGTATTAACTTTATAAGTAATATTTTATGACAACTCTAGTATATTAATATTTACCCTAAAACGTTTATTTTACTAGTAGCAATATTTATAACTAATACTATTTTGTTATGCTAGTATCTATATAAATTTTGCTATGTATTGTTATTAAATCTCTCTTCTTCGAGAGTATAGTGATGATGATTAATTAACTAGTTTATATAAATAATTAACTTATTGTTAGCAATAAATAGTAAGCTAGTTAGCAAAATTTAGTTAGTTGTCAATATTAGAATCTAATCAATTTCCCAATTGATTCTAGGTGGACCTAGAGATTACTACATTCCTATTACCGATCTTCCAGAGCAAGGCAAGTACTTCTATGATTTTGATTCATTTACTTCATGCAGTAGTCTTTTTATATTAGACACATTGTTATACGACGTGGTCTTATATTCTGGTTCATGATCTTTTACTTATCTTGGGGAGGGAAAATACTACAGATATGTGACCACAGCCCAACTTAGGATTCATGTTGATAGCTTAATCGCACACATGTTCACGTGTGATTAAGCTGTACCATTACTTGCTCTTATTATGATCTTTACCCAGCCGGTCACATATTTTTGTATGTATTTCAAATTCACATGTCATGATATTTGATTACACGTTTCATATTTGTTAGGTTATGCATTTATTATTCATGATCATCTTGTTTTATGTTTTTTTTACTTGTTCACATGTTGTACTTGTTTTATTATTATAGATTGTACTCCGCTCTGACTGGATATGTTGTAGGTGAGCTTGAGGCTATTTGTTCTACCTTTTATGGGCATGAGCCCTAGGGTGTGCATTTTACTGTTTCAAACCGAAAATCAAACCGAACCGGACCGAAATAGGCGTTCGGTTCAGCTTTTTTCTGATCGGTTCGGTCCTCGATTTTAAGTTTAGAAAAGTTTGGTTTTTTGGGTCGGTTTTCGGATTTGGGTTTCGGTTACCCCCGACACGAAAACCGAATTCATATACAGAAATTACATGTTTACCCTTCATATGTTATATACCAAAGTTTTTCTAACCCTAATTCATTTCTCTCTCCATTTTTTTTTTGCACCGCTCTTGCTTCTCTCCCTGGAGTTCTCTAGGTTTGATCTGCTTCTCTCCCTGGAGCTCATAGATCTAGCACTCTTTTTATTTCTCCCCTGGAGCTCTCTAGTTTGAGGAGCCAGTGAGTCATCCATTGTAGGAGCGTAAAAAGTGCTTCATAAACTGAGTTAAAGAGATAGAGCTTTACACTCAAAATGAGTTGTTTTACGCCAACTACTTTACGCCAGGGACAAGTTAGCTACTTTACGCCAGGACAGATCAGCTACTTTACGCCAGGGACAGATCAACTACTTTATGCCAAGGACACGCCAACCACTTTACGCCAAGGACAGGTGTCAAATTATGCATTTAATGTAAAGTGAAATGGGTCTGACATAAAGATCTACTGACAGCGTATAACACAGAATTCGAAGGGATTTATTTTCACAGAAACCAATATTATCGTTTAGCGCGGACTGAGCTATTTACGCTCACATGATGGCTTCTTTTACGCATGGATACTATATGAGTTTTTTTACGCTCAAAGTTGACGTGTGCATAAAGTTTATTTGGGCTACTTTTACGCTCAAGGTTGTTTTATCAACCACTTTACGCAAGAAGTCCATTTTAGGGCTATTTTACGCCTAGTCTACTACTTTATGCTTAGAGTATATTTGGGTTATTTTTACGCCCGATCCTTTCTGACTACTTTGGAACGTGGTTTGCCTACGGGCTTTCATGCCACATATCACGAAGAACGTGTGTACGTGCATCCTATTCTTATTAAGATAATGGGACACGTGTCAACGTATGTAGAGGATGACTTCAGTTATGGGTGGCAGTTACTAGCGTAAAGACAGGACTTTGCTGAGTTTTACGCACGAAAAGCCAAGTCTATAAATAGACTTATTCTTTTATATGAGACACCAGAGGAGAGCAAGGGGAATACATAGAGATCAGAGCCCAGAAACTTTGATTTTCCAGAGCATTCTTCTTCAACCTTTCTTCCAGAACAGAGTGAAGCAAAGCAGAAAGCATTCGACCTCGCCATCAGTGCCCAAGTGCGTCGATACCTTTCTGGTGACTTAGTTCTTCCAGTTGTTCATCTTCTAGCAGTGATCTTCATCATCATCGTATGGTCCAAGGAACAAAGTGATCGCCTTCAGATCAGACTTCCATAGCAATACTTCCCAGATCAATTTGTACTTTTTTGTACTCTTTCAAGTTTTATTTTCAAAAGCCGATTTTCAGGCATTTTGTTAAGTAAAACAAAATGGCGACTCTGCTGGGGACGACCTTCTCCTCTGACGAGGAGGCAATTGCTCAATACGATGATGTGTCGATTGGATCGACAAAAGAGACTCTGGTTGTGCACTTCGACCAGACTGCCTATGAATGCTCCGGACTGGGGATAGCACTCGTTGCTCCAATGTTCATAAATTGCGGAAGGCGCAAAAAGTTTGGGTTCCCAAATCCAAGGCATCCTTGGATCTCCCTACTATCTCTGCAGGCAAAGGAATCCTTCCTACTCCTGTTGTAGAGGCTCTCATCTGTGATGAGGCAGTCTCTACTTGGTACGCCATGCGCGTAAAAACAAGTCTCCCGTTTGTAACGTGGCAGACTCTCCAGTGTTACGCTCTGGGCGTAAAAATCAGGTTTTGCGCCCTCGGCGTAAAAATCAGGTTTTATGTCCTGGGCGTAAAAACATGTCTCCCGTCGTGACGTGGCAGACTCCAATGCCTTACATTCTGAGCGTAACAATAAGTCTCCCGTCTGTGACGTGTAGACACACAAAATTTACGTTCTACACGTAAAGGAAAATCTCTCGTTTATGACGTGGCAGATACTCATGTTTTGTGCTCTATGCGTAAAGGTAAATCTCATGTCTGTGACAGTGTAGATAAAATTGCAATGATGCTTCTATCTAAAGTGAATGTACCTACACGCATGAAGCATAAAAATATAGTTGGTAAAACTTCTGTTTTCAACCAACAACCTTCTTATACTGCTGTACGCAAAGTACCAAACTTACAAATTACACGCAATGAAGATGAGTCCTTCATGCACAAAAATCTCAGGATTTACGTACGCAACTCCAAGCACGTAAAATATACAGTTTGGTTCTACGAATGCAGCCAGTAATCTTCTTTATACACAAGGGACTAGACGTTTTTCTACCCCAAATGTAATAAAGAAGACTACTCCATCTACTCCTTCTGATTTACGTGAATTGCTAATGCAAAAGCGTAAAAATAGACAATCTCCCGTGACACTCCCCTAAGAAAATCACCATTGTTAGTGTCACCAGATTGTAATTAAATGTTGTTGTTCGGCTTCTAAACGATCAGTTTTTGACCGGTTAAGTTTTAATGCGCCTCAACAACAAGATGACCAAGAACATTAGTTGTCATATGCATCAGTCAACATGGCATCTCATACCAACAGAGGACGATGAGAAGGAATACGTCCCAAACTCCAGGTCAACAACAATTTAATAGACTTCTTGATTCCTTTGAAGGAGTATATCAGAATACTCGATCAAGAAGACAAAGACAGTTGCAGACTTCTGATTCAAAAGCTGGGGGTACTCAATCTTTTGAGTCCAAAATTGATAGTGTCGATTCATACCTCTATACTAATCCCTCTGTATCTTCAAGAGAGGTTGAATCCTACGCTATTGGAGATGAACCAGAGACGTCATCTGCTAATACAGAACAACGTCTTACTGTCGTTGAGCAATCACTGAAAGACAAGCTTAACATGATACAAAGCATGCACCAGATAATAACGGCTCAACAAATTGCTCAACCGGCAATAGTAACACAGGTGCAGATAGCAGCACAAACTCAAGATAGTCAAGGGGCTGATATACCTTTGAATATTCAAGAGCCTGCTGTTAACCAAAATTCTGCATCTCCAGATCCCATCATTCCAGAAGATGTACCATCTCCGGTGGGGGTTACGGTACATCCAACAACCATTCAATCAAATGTGCTTCCTCAAACCAGTGAAGCCATTCAAGCAGTACGTGAGCTCAAGCACAGTTTGAATTTTTAAAGCACAAGGATCAGCTCTAGAGGCTAGGGATTAAGCAACCTTATCCTCCTCATTGGAATGATGTACCCTTTCTACCAAAATTTAAGCCACAATCAATGGTATTGTTTGATGGAAAGGCTTCTCCTAGTCAGTATATCAATTATGACTGTACATCTGCAGAAAAATGATGTTTTTCTCACTCGAGTATTCATTGGGTGCTTGACGGGTTCAGCTTACGACTGGTATCGTAGTTTACCCGACAATTGTATTTCGTCTTTTGACGAATTTAAGGCAATGTTTCTCTCTCGCTTCTATGAAGGAGGTATGGACATGAACATGTCCTCCTTAATAGAAATCAAACAAAAGGAGAAAGAAGATACTCGGACGTTTATTGAACATTTTCGACAGGCGACTCTAAAGATGCCTCCTGGTATGCCAGATTCAGCGTTAATTGATACATGTAAGATGAATCTACGACCATCCATTGCTGTCTTTACGGGTTCCCAATTCACAGATTAGGCTTCGTTTATTATAGCAGCAGTTTCTGCCGAGACCAATGGTAGGTTGGCTTGTGAACATAGGATGATTTTTGCCTCAGAGGATAAAAGAAAGAAAGGTAATCCTGGTAATAATTCTGGCAATCGTAATACAAAAGGAAAGGACACCCTTATGGTTAATCTTTCTAAAAATAAAACGACGCCGAATAATCAGGAGTCTTCTAAGCCAAAAGAAGAATATTCTTTTGACGAGAGTGATATCCCAGGGATATTCTAATATCTGGTGAAGAGTGGCAAACTCCAGATTTCGGAGCCAAAGAGGCCTAATGAGGTGAATCTGACTGACAATTCCAAATATTGTATCTATCACAGATACATAAATCATCCCACCAGGGCTTCTTATGTCCTAAAGAAGAAAATCCAAGAGCTGATTAATGCTAATGCCATCTCTTTAACTAACGATGAGCATACGGTCACAACCAATATGGTTTCTCTTCAATTCGGAGATTTTCCTTCTCAACAAATACCAGATGGGATTGTCCTAATTCCGAAGGCGACGATGAAGATTGTGAATATCCCACCTGCCAGGGAGGAAAATGAAGGATTGTTGCCTCTCACATTAAAGAATGGTGAAATTATGTGGGTACATCCTGACTTAGTACCTGAAATGGAAGATGAAGGTAAAACTTCAAAATCCAAGAAAGGTAAGAAAGTCAAAACCTGCAACCTTCGGAATTATCCTAATTCTGAAGGTGACGATGAAGATTGTGAATATCCCACCTGCCAGGGAGAAAAATGAAGGATTGCTGCCTCTCACATTAAAGAATGGTGAAATTATGTGGGTACATCCTGACTTAGTACCTGAAATGGAAGATGAAGGTAAAACTTCAAAATCCAAGAAAGGTAAGAAAGTCAAAACCTGCAACATGATTTCTCATGTTATTCTAGATCTTGATGATTTGGATTATTTATGGGATGGCATTCCTTTGGAAGATAGACTGAGAGGATTGAGCATATGCCCTCCAAGTCTGGCTCCTCCTACCAAGCTCAAGCTTACTCATCAGCAGTGGCTAGCCATGAATAGTGTTCCCTTATACAGGGCACAACAAGTTTTCGCTGTTTATGAAAAAGTTCCTGTAGGGATTTCTCCTCGTATCCTGAATCCTTCTCCTCCCATGGTTATAGAGAATTCTATTCCTCATTCTCCTGTAGTTACAGAGATCTCTTCTTCTTTCTCTGTTGAACCACCTGTTAAAAGTCCACTGCCTACTCACTTGTACAGTCAGCAATCTGTCCTTCTTATGAAGAAGATGGGTTATGACTTTCAAAAGGCAGAAGGTTTGAATTATGATAAAGGAATACGACTTTCTTTACAAATTCAAAGTCAAAAATTTACTGTTGGATTGGGTTCTGAGGTTCCTCATAACAATCCTCGTAAGAAGAAGGCTAAGGGAAGGAAGACTAAATCCTGCAATATGGTACTTCCTTCTTCTGAGTCTAAAGAAGAAACCTTTGCTGGTACAAGATCTGGAAAAGAGTACCACAAAGATTATGAGGGATCCTCCAAAGAAGCAGAGAATGTTGAAACACCACCAACTCAACCGTCTCATGTTCCTGCTAAACCATCTATGGTTGAAAAGGGGAAACAGAAAGCAGTACGCTTTGACGTCCCGTTGAAGTCTGCTTCCGGTCAGGGGGTGGTGATGAAACCCTATAAATTTGATATTCTAGCCCAGTTAGCTAATACTCCGTCTAGACTATCTATCTTTGAGTTGCTTCGCCTTTCTAAAGAAAGTCGCAAAACCTTGAGTGAAGCTTTGTTGCAAGCTGACTCCTGCTTAGCTCAACTCAAGACTCCTGATAATATACCAGTGTCATGCCCACAATGTCATAGTATGATGGAGGTAATTCCTAATATTACCTTTACACAAGAAGATATGCTGTTGAAGCATAACAAGCATGACAGGCCTTTGTGCTACACTGGGTATATTGAATCCACTGAAGTTGACAGGATTTATATTGATCCTGGGTCTTCCATTAGCATAATTCTTCAAAGTATGCTAAGACCGTTGAGGATTCCTACTAGTGACTTGACTTACACTAGTACCATAATCGTTGGTTTCAACTCTAGAAAGAGTAAACCACTGGGAAAGATCCGTCTGAAGATTCAGATTGGTGATCTTCGAACTATGGCAACATTCTATGTTATTAATTCAGACGTATCCTACAATATCCTTCTTGGAAGACCGTAGTTACATGAGCATAACATCGTGCCTTCAACTCTCCACCAATGCTTCAAGTACGTGGATTCCCAAGGGGTTGTAAAGACTGAGTTTGCTGATATCAATCCTTTCAAGGTTGTCGAAGCCTATTTTTCTGATTCAATGCTCTACAAACAAGAGCATGTGAAAGAGATATCAGAAATATCTGAAGATTGATCATCTGCTGAAGATCAGTCTATTAATGAAGATCCGCCAGAAGAGCAACCTTTGAAGATCAAAGTCAAAGGGCGAATCCAACCCCAACCTGTCAACAATCAACCACTGATGATCAAGGTCAAAGGAAGAACTCAAGCTTCATATGAGGAATTAGTGAATGTTTTTGCTAAAAGCCAAGTTCAACCTCTGATGATCAAGGTCAAAGGGCGTATTTCTCGTACGAATGATCCAGAACCACCATTGATCGTCAATCTTGGCAAGTCTACGCAGAAGACGGATGATGGTCCATTAGTGATTAATTCGAAGCGTAGCAATCAAATTGTAAATGATGTAAATATTGATCATTCTGTACTTTCTAATATCAATAAAGATTTCCTTTTTGAGTATATGGCTGTCAAATTTGTTGAAAGAATGACTTTATCTTCTGATAATCAAAGTTATCAGTATAAAGACGGCATAGACACAGAGGAAACCTTATACATTGACCATAAGGAAAATTCCTTTCCTTCTCATGTCGATGTTAGACCTTATGCTCAAAGGTTCCTAACATCTTCTCCCTATCTTCTTCCTGTAGCCGCTTCATCGCAAGCTTGTGTAACTTATAGACGTCACGAAGAATCTTATTTCGTGATTCCGTCTGATAAGAAAAATAAGCACCAAATTGTGTTTGGCCTGGCTAGAAATATTCCTGTTGCTCAGACAGATGATCTGAAAGATAAAGATAAAGGAAGAATCCGAATTGACAAATATAGTCAACAATCTCTCAATATTATCCAGAATATGGGATATGATTTGAAGACTATACAAGGTCTCAATCAAGGCAAGGGTAGATGATTACCATTAAGTGGTGATCTGTTTATCAGAAAACTCGTCATGGGTTAGGATATGATCCGTCCCACATGTTTAATGACGATATACAAGAAGAATTCTCTTCTAGCTCTTCATAATCATCAGATTCGGAAGAAATCCAATTCATCGAATCTGATACGTCTCACTCCTCATATGTTAGAGAAGGTTATTATGATGAATCTGAGCAAATATTCTCAGTAAACATGGTTCAAACTGATGGTGAATCTGAACCATTTGAGAATGATCCTTGGGCTCAACAGATGGACACTCAATGGGAACTTCGTTTTGAACAGCGACAGCCACCTACAGAGGATGAGATTGTCCAGATTGATGTTGGAGATGGAACTACGTCCAAACTAATATTCATCAGTAAAAACCTTTCTGAAGATAAAAAGGAAGAGTTGATAAAACTGATCAAAGAATATATTAATATTTTTGTATGGAGTCATGAGGATATGCCAGGTCTAGATCCTAAAGTTGCTACTCATAAACTCAACATTCTTCATAATGCCAATCCTATAAAACAACAGCAACGGCATTTTCGACCAGATATAATGGATGCAATTGAAGCGGAAGTCAAAAAGCTGATCACATGTGGCTTTGTTCATGAAGAACAACACCCGGATTGGGTTGCCAACATTGTTCCTGTTATGAAGAAGAACGGAAAAGTCTGAGTTTGCATAGATTTTCGAGATCTTAATGCAGCTTGTCCAAAGGATGAATTTCCACTTTCGATTACCGATGTCATGATAGACAATACATGCGGTTTTGAACGCATGTCTTTCATGGATGGATTCTCAGGATATAATCAAATTAAGATGCATCCAGAAGATGAGAAGCATACTATTTTTGTACACCCCTTGGGGTTTACTGCTATACGGTTATGCCTTTTGGTCTTAAAAATGACGGTGCCACGTATCAACGGGCTATGAGCAACATCTTTCAAGAACATCTACGGAAGACAGTTGAATGTTACGTAGATGACATTGCTGTTAAGAGTCGATCAAAAGATGATCACATTCAAGACTTGAAGACAGTATTTGAATTGATGCGTCAACATCAATTGAAAATGAACCCTACTAAGTCTTTCTTAGGGGTTTCTAGTGGCAAGTTTTTACGATTTGTCATTACTTCTCAGGGTATCCATGTTGATCCTGATAAGGTTAAAGCAATTCTTGAAATGCGTCCTCC
Source organism: Iris pallida (assembly GCA_029216955.1). Classification (NCBI taxonomy): domain Eukaryota; kingdom Viridiplantae; phylum Streptophyta; class Magnoliopsida; order Asparagales; family Iridaceae; genus Iris; species Iris pallida. The sequence goes on along the minus strand of JANAVB010022243.1, from coordinate 34,068 downwards.
TCGTAATCTGAAAGAACTCCGTGGCTTTCAGGGTCGCATTACTTATATCAGGAGATTTATATCTAATCTCTCTGGGAGATGTCAACCTTTCTTCCGTCTATTAAAGAAGGGTGTATCATTTGTTTGGGATGAAGCGTGTCAGAAAGCCTTCAATGACATCAAGCAATACCTTACAATCCACATGTTCTGGTACCTCCAGTGGTAGGAAGACCATTTTTGCTATATGTTTGAGCTTTGGATCATTCACTTGGTGCTCTTCTTGCACAAAAAAATAATATGGGGCATGAACAAGCAATTTATTATCTTAGCCGAATGATGGCCGGAGCTGAACACGGGTATACTACTGTAGAAAAGGAATGTCTGGCCTTGGTTTTTGCTGTCCAAAAGACAAGATATTATGTGACAGGACAGACTATTCATGTTATCTCCAGAATAAATCCCATTCGGGTATTAATGAGAAAATCGAGCATTCTTAACTCTAGGTTAGCTACCTGGGAGATGTTGCTCACTCCTTATGATATGGTTTATGTACCTCAAAAATCAGAGAAGGGTCAAGCATTAGCTGATTTCTTAGCTGCTCACCCTATACCTGAAACATCGAAGTTATATGAGGACATTCCAGATGAAGTCGTGGATTGCAACATGACTTTGAAAGATGACATCTGGAAATTATATTTTGATGGAGCATCACGGGTTGGACCTAAAGGTAATATTGTCTCTGGAGTAGGAATCGTCTTGGTTTCTCCTGATAAAATGGTCATATACCGTGCCTACTCTCTCAATGAGCCATGCTCTAACAATGTAGCAAAATATAATGCTTTGCTGATTGGTCTCCAAGTAGCAAAACAATTGGATATTGAGTTTCTTGAAGCTTATGGAGATTCTTAACTAATTGTTAATCAAGTTAGAGGAACTTATGAAGTCAGAAATCCTGATCTCATCCCTTATCATCAAGTGGTAATCGAGTTGATCCTTTCATTCAAAGGATTCTTTATTGAATTCGTGCCACGTTCTCAGAATGTGGAAGCTGATGCTCTTGCTAGCTTAGCTGCAGACTTGGATGTTCTAATTCGAAGACAAAATATAATTACTTTGTTGGACCGAGACTTATTCTGTGTCAAGAATAATCTGTATATTGAACAGAGCTATACTACAGAGTCAAGTTCCCAGCAGAAGGATTGGAGAAGTCCATTCATTGATTATGCGATTCATAAGATTTTACCTGAATCTCCAAAAGAAGCTGCATCAATCAAGAGACGATCATTTCGATTTTACTATGATTCGTCTTTACATATTTATATCGTCGTTCATACGATGGACTCTTGCTGCGCTGTCTCTCAGAAAGTGAAGCTAAACAGATACTCCATGAGGCTCATGATGTGTCTGTGGTACTCATCAACCAGGTTCGAAGTTACAAGATCGCATTCGAAGAATGGGGTATTATTGGCCTTCCATGATAGCAGATGCTGTAGATTATGCCAGAAGGTGTAAAGCATGTCAGATTCATGCTGACTTTATCCACCAACTTTCTGAATTTCTACATCCTACAGCGGCTTCTTGGCCCTTCAAAGCTTGGGGTATGGATATCATTGGTCCGTTTAACCCTCCTTCTGTTAAAGGACATCGGTTTATATTGGCTATAACCGATTACTTTTCCAAGTGGGCAGAAGCAGTTCCCCTTACTGAAGTGAAAACATCTAATGTGATCAGCTTCATCAAACACCATGTCATTTATCATTTCGAGATTCCTGGATGGATAATTCATGACAATGGACCACAATTTGCCAGTCAGACATTTTATCGGTTCTGTGATAAGAATCGAATTCCAAATCTGGCTTCTACGGCTTATAATCCAGCTGCTAATGGTTTAGCCGAAGCTTTTAACAAGACGATCATTAAACTTCTCAAAAAGTTTATCTCTTCTAATAAACGTGATTGGAATGAGAAACTTGGAGAATGTTTATGGGCTTATCGAACAACAGTCCGAACTCCTACTGGTTTTACACCATTCTCACTGGTTTATGGATGTGAGGCTGTCCTTCCATTAGAAATCCAGATTCCATCTCTTCGAATAGCCATTGCTAATGAGCTAACTATAGAAAATAATGATCGCTTACGACTCCAAGAACTTGAAGGATTGGACGAAAAGCATCTTCAAGCACAACATCATATTGAGCTATATCAAGCCCGTATATCTCAAACTTTCAATCGTAAAGTTAAAGAGATGATATTCAAGGTTGGCGAGCTGGTATTAGCTGTTCGAAGACCGATGGTGATGACTCACAAAAGTAAAAGAAAATTCTAAGCAAAATGGAAAGGTCCTTATGTAATTGAGACCGTGTTTTCCAATGGCGCCTATCGGTTATCCAAGCCCAATAGAGAACTACTCATGATGCCGATCAACGACAAATTTCTTAAGAAGTACTATGTCTAAAAAAAGAGACAGAATGAAAATAAAATTTCTTTTATTATTATTTTTGTTCTGAACAAAGGATTAAGGACGAGGACCATTACCTTCCTTATTAAATACATAGTCGGCCAATGCATCGAAGGCATCGTTGCCTGAATTCATAAAAAAAAACTTGCAAGCGGCCATCCTCAGCGCCTCTTCCTCAGGAGTTTTCCCTGGCTCTGCTAAGAAAGCGAGGATGTCTTGTGGTGGCTTGGAAGTAGAAGAGCCTTCGCTTATTTCGGTTGGGCCTGACACAATTGGCTCAACGGAGCGCGTCTCGATGACGTCCTCAACCTTCATGGAGACTTCATTCTTTTGTTGCACGTCCTTAGAAGACATTTTCAATAGAGGAATGGAAACAAGAATGAATCTTTACAAAGAGTTATCATCTATTTATAGGGGAAAGCTATTAATAGATTGGTCTTGAAAATTGAAACAACTTGTCATTCCCGAAAAGACATGTTCATTCATTACGGCAGATTCATTCATTTAATTGTAGAATTGAATTGACCTTACGTTTCCCAAAAGAAACGCTGGTTCATTCATTCTCATTGATGTTGGCATATATCCTTAATGACATCTGTTTTCTTATTCCCCAGCTATCAATGTTTGGTTAAGCTGATTATTTGTCTCTTTGGAGAGAAATTTTAATCTTCTATCTTATCAGTTGATTAAAAAGTTAGACTCATTATTTATCATGTTCATTTGACCTCTGAATAAATATTACATATGCTTGTATTTCCTATCTATCATGTTCATTTGACCTCTGAATAGATATTAATCTATTTTTCTTTGAGTTATTACAATCTGTCATGTCCATATTACCTCTGATAGTATTGTATACTCTAAACAAGAAAATAAGATTTCATTATCTATCATGTCCATATTACCTCTAGATAGGTACAATTTATTGAGTTTCGAAGACTTATCATGTCCATATTACCTCTGATAAGTATTTTCTATCTCATGCCTATTATTTAATTGCAAAATAAATGATAGGATCACAAAACAAATATTTTATTCATTTCTTGGATAAGATAAAAAGTTACAAAAGCTCCTTATTTTCCTAAGGTGGAGCAGAAACATCTTGAAGTAATTTTTGCAGTTCTGCCAGGCGCCTATCACGAGAGCTCAATACTTTCTTAGTCGCTTCAGCATGTCGAGCTTCGGTAGTGCAAAGATTAGAAAGTCCAGCGAAGCTAATTATCAAATTATCCTTGGCTTCATCAAGGGTCTTGATAGTTGATTCGACTCCGTAGGCCTGTTCTTCTAAAATAGAGCCCTGAGCAAGGTGCTAATTCCTAGCAGCGATCATATGTTCCCTCTCTGCCTTTAACCGAGCCAATTCAGCCTCAACTTCTTGGATTTTATCATTCTGCTGCTGAATCTCCAGGTTTAAGGTGTCATAGGCTGCTCTATGACCATCCAGCTCGGACTGTATTCTAGCTAAAAAGGCTTTCTCTTTGGCAACCTTTATACTATAATCATGGAGAGCTTCATTATATCTTGTCTCCCGATCAAGATAATCAGCCGTTAAGGCGTCATACTCTTCTTGTATGAGACTTTCAATAGTCTCACTTGACAACTTAAGGTACTCTCGGATGGGTTGTTCAAGACCCTCCATAATTTTCTCTAATATTGCTGCTCTCCCCATATCATTGAACATAGCAACGTTCCTGATGGTAAGAGCCATAGACGCTTTCAAGCTCTCATAACTGAGACCCTTATTCAGGACCATCTTAATTAGGGTCGCCAAAGTTTTATAAAAAGTTTTAGTATGAATCTCAACTAGGAGATTTATTTCTATGCTTGAACTTGGCGTCGCGGCAATATCTACTAGATCTCTTCTTTGGAGACTAGGAACAGATGCTGTTGGTGTGACAGCAGATTGAGATGAAGCAATTCTTGTTACTGTTGTCACAGCCATTTGATCCCTAAGAGCTTCAGGGATTGTGTCTTCAATATTTGCAGATGTAGTTGCTCTGATAGCAGGCTGAGATGAAGCCATTGTAGTTACTGCTATCATAGTCAACTGGTTCCCAGCAGCTTCGGAATCAATGTCTTCAATGTTAGTTACTCCACCCGTTTCTGGAGCTGAAACTACTAGAGTTTCAGTGGAGGTGATGGGTACAGGTAGAATGATGGTGGTGGCAGCTGACTCAAGATCAGGCATATTCTCCTCCGGAACTTCTACAGGATCAGTAGTAATAGCAGAGGGTGCTATCACAACATTCTCAGTTTCGGTTGGTAATTTGACTATGCCTCCATCATCTCCTTTGATTTCTGGCTGTTCAGGCTTTGGAGGTACTTCAAGTTCTTCATCGAGGTTAGTTCCTCCCTCAACAGCTGCTTCATGGTCTGCATTTAGTTTTTTTGCAGCTTGTTCTTTTTTTTGGTCATCAATACGAGAAGATAATTTGGGCTGAGCCTCTGCTTCAACCTCTGTTTCAACCTCTGCTTCAAGCTCTTTCTGTACTTCTTGTTGCTCATCTTCTTATTGGATTACTTCTACTTCGTCTGAAGAAGAAGCCTCTTCATCAGATTCCTCGTTTTCCTCATGGATATCCTCTTGAGGAGGAGGAGGAGCCACACGCTTTGGTATAATAATGGTATCTACAAAATGAACAAAATAAGTTAATATAATCATGATACATAATTTCGTATAGGTTTTGCGTAGTACTTGGAATATATGCGTTTTGTTCAAGGTATGAATCATAATCACCATCCCAGTCATCATCGTCAAAGTTGAGAGCCGGCTCGTCTGATGGGATACGGTCTCGATCAGCAATGTGTGCAGCAGTAGCATCCTTCGTAACTTGTGCCTTTCGAGGCAAAGATAAATGGAGTGAGGAGCTAAGGCGTCCAGGAGATAAAAAAATTATAACTTCTGATGCTGCTGCTGGTTGAGGTGTTGAAGACCCTTCTCCCGGATGGACTGAAGGGAAACCAACAAGTTGGTCCTCTTCGACCGAGATGTCATCTTCTGGAATAAAGGCTTTGGGTTTGGAAGGCCCTTTAGTAGTAGTCTTCTTCTTCTTCTTCTTCTCAGGAGACTTCACTGGAAGAGTGGTTGCTGTAGTCTGCTTTCGTTTACGGGTTTTTCCAATAACTATTGGTCCCGCGGCTATCTCCCCAGCTCCTTTAGGAATTACTATCAGAAATTCATCTATAGCAAAAGTATTGTCTGGTACGTCAGGAGTTATTCTGATGGGTTCTTCAACATTTCCCTCTTGGGCCCATCGCAGACTTTCTTGCATGCTATAACCGTCTTCGAAGGAGCGAATGGATGTATAAAAACGAGCATACGAGTGAAGTATACATAGCTCAGTTGTACTAGTGGCTGTAGATATGGTGAATCTAGCACCAGTACATGCAGTGCTGAAATATCTCCATGCTCGTGCACCGTCAATCAGCTTTCCATAATGATAGAAGATGGTGGAAGGATTGCCAACGTGAAGTTGGTCATATCCAAACTGGCGAGCGAACCTACTTGGTAGGTAAGGCTCAAACGTGCAGTAATCTTCATTCATGTACATCAGATGGAAGGGTCTGATGTACGCCATCCATCGGAAGACAGATCTTGGTAATAAAGCTGATTTATCTACTCTATCTTCAAATTGCATGCCAAGGCAGTCGACTGGAACTGGTGGCCTTATACAGAAGAAGTTCCAGCCGTGAGATTAATTTAATGCTGCTCGGGTGTCTGCCACCGTTGTAGCTCTCCATGTGAATTTGCTAATTTTTGGAGGAAAATCCTCGCTTCATCCTCAGGGCCCGGTGGCAGCAAATTGCAATTGTGGTGTAGTAACCAACCCATCAGATAGGTGTAGGGTAGCTCCATCCTTGGAAAATTGTCTCGATGAGGAGCATTATTAATCAGCTCTTCACCGAAAGTCCGTAGACCTGCATTTATTCGGCATACCATTGCTGACAGCAGGTTGATTCTGTTTTTGAATACTAAACGTACCGCTGGCCACAATACGTTGCGGTGAATCCTATCCACGGTACTGATCCCTGGCACGATCCATCTTCGTAGCCATAAGGATAGGAAGCCTGCCAACAAGGCCTTCTTTGACATTTTCTGACTACCCTGCCTCAGGTAGCTTAAAACCTCAGTCCCCGCAGAGATGTCTCCGGTTTTGGTTGACAGATATTGGTCGCGAGCTTTCTGTGAAGCCATCAACTCTTAGATTACATCTGCAGGAATTATTGAGCAAGGTTTAATGGTTTGAGTTTTGTCTTCTCGAAACCTGCTCTTCTCAGTCTTGGACACTCTATTTTCATGGTAAAATAGATAGGTTATCCATTTGGTTATGTATGCCAAATATGACCCAGTTTCGTACATACTGGTACAAATCAGATAATGGCACATAAGTTCTTCATAGACTTGCACCAGTTCAGGGCTCTTCTCTCGAACTTCTGCTAATTCTCGATTGGAAGGAATGTATTCTTCATAAGGGAATTCGCCCATCGGCAGCTTCGAGATGAATTGCATCTCATGCAAAGCAAGGCCCATTTCGCCGTGTGGAGTTGCAAAAGTTCATGTCGAACTCATATACAATTCCAGTAAAGCTAGGAATAAGTTGCTGTTCAGTGGAATGCCATAACTGGTAGAGGCCACCGCTTCATATAGGCCAATATCGTCTAATTCTGTTTTAAAATGCTTCATGACCCAATTACTGATCTGAATCCAGTTACTACTGTAAGGGGTTAGCCACCCTGTCAGCCTAGGGTTGGTCTGAGGATATAAGACTCCTTCCCTTAGAAATTTATTTATGAACATGGGAATTTGTACTGGCTGGATGAGAAGTGAGTCCTCACTCGGTGTAAACCCGGGCAATAGACCAGAAAATGGAATGACACCACCACAGGGAGTGCTAATGTGATAACCCATGTCATTTGCTCTCTCTCTTCTGAAAATGATCCTACCCGGTCTACCATAGCTATTGGGAGTCAAATTCTATAGCATTTGACGGTGATGGCTAGCATGGAAGAAAGCAGATAAAGGGTAATCCATGTCTATGTCAGGGAGATACATCACCCTTTCTCCAGATCTAAATACCCAAGCCTCCTTTTTGGGATGAGTCTGCGATTAGAAATCTATCGCATCCCTGAATAAGAAAGACGGCTTCAAGAATTGTTGATTGTCCAGTGACACCAGCCCTTCCCCGTCGATCATGGATAACATCATCCTATCTCCTTGGGCAGATATCAGTTGTGCTCTCGCTGCAGGGTATTCGGGGTTGGATTGAGGAAATTTGACATGAGATAAATCCTCCAGATAGTTCGAGCTCACCATGCCCGCTGATGAGCCAAAAACTTCCTCAAGAGGATGAGCTTGTAAATCCACTGACAAAAGGAAAAAAAGATCAAGTTAGTGAGAAATCTAATTTAAAGTTTTATGAGTAAAGACATTGACTTTTACGCATACTAAAATGGATTAAAAATTTTAAAGTGTAAAAAAGGTCTTTGTTTTATAAAGTTTTTTCATTTTACACTAGCACATGCTAAAGTGAGCGTATTTGAAAATTTTACGCTGGCATGAATAGACATGAGCGTAATTCGAATTTTATGCTGACACGTATAACGTGGGCGTATTTCTTAAATTTTACACTGGTATGAGTAGACATAAGCGTAATACAAATTTTACGCTGACACGTATAACGTGGGCGTATTTCTTAAACTTTTTACGCTGACACGTACAACGTGGGCGTATTTTGTTATTTCAGTTTCTACGCTAACACGAATGACGTGGGCGTGAAATCTGAAAGTTCGGGTTGTCTTCTTCTTCTCCGATGAATGTTCCGGCTAAAAGATAGGGTTTTACCCTTCATAGGTGGAGCTACGGCGGGATTGGGTTGTCGGAGTGGTGTCGATGACCGAATGGGAGTTTGTTCACGGTCGGCCGATGAAGAGTCAACGGCGGGTTTCTTTCCCTTGTTGTCGGTGACAGTTTTCTTGGGAGCCATCGAGTTAAAGTGAGAAAGATTTCGAAGAAAGGGGGGCAAAGAGATTCGGGATTGCAAAGAGACAAGTAAAGTCCTTATCGAACTCGAAAAGCTCTATTTATAGAGATTTTGAATCGGTTTAAATTCCCTATTTTTACGCCGACTGTTGGATATCCCTATTTTTACGCAAATGACCGCTGGATATCCCAAATTTTATGCTGACTGGTCAAAACCCGAATTTTACGCTTCTGTTCAAAATATTTCAAATTTTGAAAATATTTGAAAACTTTGAAGGGGGTCTTGCAGGAGCGTAAAAAGTGCTTCATAGACTGAGTTAAAGAGATAGAGCTTTACACTCAAAATGAGTTGTTTTACGCCAACTACTTTACGCCAAGGACAAGTTAGCTACTTTACGCCAGGGACAGATCAGCTAATTTACGGCAGGGACAGATCAGCTACTTTACGCCAAGGACACGCCAACCACTTTACGCCAAGGACAGGTTGTCAAATCATGTATTTAATGTAAAGTGATAATGGGTCTGACATAAAGATCTACTGACAGCGTATAACACAGAATTCAAAGGATTTGTTTTACACAGAAACCAATATTATCGTTTAGTATGTGGACTGAGCTATTTTACGCTCACATGATGGCTTCTTTTACGCATGAATACTATATGAGTTTTTTACGCTCAAAGTTGACGTGTGCATAAAGTTTATTTGGGCTACTTTTACGCTCAAGGTTGTTTTATCAACCACTTTACGCGAGAAGTCCATTTTAGGGCTATTTTACGCCGAGTCTACTACTTTACGCTCAGAGTATATTTGGGTTGTTTTTACGCCCGATCCTTCCTGACTACTTCACAACGTGGTTTGCCTACGTGGCTTTCATGCCACATATTGTCACTCCCCATTTCCGGAATACGTAAATTTTTGATTTTTCATGTATATGGTATCTGGCACCTGTATCTTTATTGTATATATCATGTATTTGTAACTAGCCATGGCATGGAACAGTATCTCGTCGCGGATTAGTGTGCCACCCCTTGTCCTTGTTTGGTTGTAGGCGTGGTTCACTGTTTCGATGATAAGATTTCTGAACCGTGTTGTGGTTAGGATTTTATTTAATTAATTTAATTAGTTGTATCATGTAGCATTTAACATGTCATTAGTCATGTGGTTAAGAGCATGCTTAAGCTTAGGGTTTCTTTGAGTCAACCCAACCCCTATATATATTCTCTTCCTCACTCTCTCTCCTCATTCACTCTTTTCATTTCTTTTCCTCCCAACCAATAGGCAAGTACATCTTGCACCAAATGGAGAGATTCTTGCATTTTTCATTTCTTGATTTTTCTTAGATATTATTTGTCTATATTGTTCTTCTCTTCATTCTCTACAAGTTTAGTTCTTGGAGTTTTTGATTTTAATGGCTAGTTTGGTATAGATCTAAGTTTCTATAACTAGGGTTTTATGGATTTCCATGGTTTTGATCTATCAAACTTGGTTGTTTTCGAAAACTAATGGTTTTATGTTGTAGAGAATTCAATTTCATTCAGTTTTGGCTTTTGTTTCGCTTGATTTCGACTTCAGATGAGGAAGTTATGGCCATGGCAAGTTTTCGAAACTTTCATGGCTGAACTTGCTGTTTGGGGACGATGACCCCCATGCGCCCGGGAGGCCATGCGTCGGGAGGCCATGCGCTGTGAAGTCCCGGCAACGCATCTCATGTGCCGATTCATGCAGGAATCTCATGCGCCGATTCGTGCAGGAATCCCATGCGCCGATTCGTGCAGGAATCTCATGCGCCGATTCGTGCAGGAATCTCATGCACCGATTCGTACAGGAATCTCATGCGCCGATTCATGCAGGAATCTCATGCGCCGATTCGTACAGGAATCCCATGTGCCGATTGGTACAGGAATCCCATGCGCCGATTCATGCAGGAATCTCATGTGCCGATTCGTGCAGGAATCCCATGCGCCGATTAATGCAGGAATCTCATGCGCCGATTCGTGCAGGAATCTCATGCGCCGATTCGTGCAGGAATCCTATGCGCCGATTGTGCAAGAATTCCATGCGCCAGAATTGCTCTATTTTACTGTTTTTGCCTGTTTAAGTTATTTTGCAGCTAGAATCTTGAAAAACTCAAAACATGAAAGTTGTAGATCTTTGTATTGGCTTCAAGGATCTTCATGTCTCACTTTAACCTGAATTCACATGTGACTTTTATGTCACGAGGGGTCCACGTGACTTCCTGACTTGACCATATTCCTGACCTGATTACCTGTATACGTGCTGGTATATTTTCTAAGTGTGTATTGAGATACAATATTAGTATGCACTGCTGTGCTATTTAATGAGTGCACTGAGGTGTGACTCTACATGCCAAGTGATCGTTCGTGTTATATGTCAATACATGTGTACCTTCCAGTATAGTCATGGTAATTGGTCAGTAATAGTGTCGTGGTATGTTGATTGTTGTTTGAAGCATTACACTAAGCATGGATCTAGATCGGGCCGATGTAGATTCATACTTAGGGTACACGTACTATGGTACAACATATAGGAGGATGACCATGTGACCACGACATGTGATTCCATATCAAGATAGGGTTAATCTAAGAAACCCAAATTGGTAGATGCATTGGGTGGGAAGAATCCCGAGATCATGCTATACTGGCCACCCCAGCTCCTGTCCTGACGTGTCGGGTTGGCCGCCACGGTTACAGTTTCATCCGCCTATAGTGGATGACTATATCCGACTCCTACGTGCTATGTGTTATATGTTTAGCATGGTGGCCTTACGGGGGACCGGTGCATAATCAAAGTTCTATGTGTATATGTATATTATATGGTTTGGCTAGCCCTGCTGGGTTGACACGATCTGAGGATTCCTATATATTGCATTACTGGGATAACCCAGACAAATCATAGAAAGCCGTAGGATTGATTGGCCGCTTGTAAGCTGACTTGTTTTGTGATATGTTTTCTTCTGTTAGCAACTGAGGAACCTGGACTATCGTGGTGCGTGGTCCAACCCATGTCCTTGTTTGGTTGTTGGGTTGGGCTATTGTGCTGCGATAGGCTATGGACCGAAGTCACGATCAGAAGCCCTTTTACCTGCCCAGGGCTATAGGATATATCTTATCTCGGCACAATATTGGCACCGTTTGTCCTTGTTTGGTTGTAAGGGTGTCGTATTATCTCGATGATATGGTATAAGCCTATAACTCGTGAATCAGGTCTTATTTAACTCATGGGTTTTATCTCACTCTTTTGTGCTCCCTTGTGGTACTTGCTATTCGGGGCCTGACCCCGCTGGTTTTGTTTGGCCAGATCCCGTAGCAGCTCCAGAGGATCCAGCTTTCTACCCGAACAATGGTGCACACCAGGAGTATGAGCACCGGAGACCATGAGTGGGTTTCTTCTTCACCGCTCTGATATCTTCTATTTTGTACTTGGCGTTTAGCCACCGGCACATGTTTAGCCGGCAGTTCTGGACACTAGTTTCCTTTGCATAATTATAATTAAATCAGACTGCAGTTGACTATAGTTATGTACTATTGACTCTCGGAACTAGCTCATCATTTTGTACAGCTAGACTCATGAATCATTTTGAGGAAGCGTCGGGGACGCCTTACTGCTTTGTCTTATATGATTATTATTTACTGCTTCTTGTTTTGATTGATTGAGACATAGATGCTCTGTGGGACCATAGGAGACCTGATTGTAGCATGCACCCCCTAGTCTCTTGACAGCCACGATCGTCGTATGACGTCTATATACCTCATACGGTGTAGCTGGCCTAGTCCGTCTCAGTATTCCGGTACTGGGGCGTGACAAAGTTTTAGTGGTGGCCTATGCAGGTCTGTTTTTCAGACTTGTCGGGTGTTGCGATTATAGGAGTCTCAATCAAATATGTCCCCTTTGATCTCCTGATTCATCTTCTCCTTCTCTCGTCTTGATTGCTAACTTGATTATCATCCTCGATTCTTTCCCGTCCTGTCTTTTGATATGTATCCTTTCCTTTAGGGGCACATCATTCTCGACTATTGGAGGAGCCGGCATGGAAGAGAATCCAGTAGATCAGGGACCAGTTGGAGATCAACAAGGGGCAGCCCCTCTACCTGGACAGATTCACATCGAGAATGTTACCGAGCATAAACCAGTTGAGCCACAAAGGCCAGAGGATCCCGTACCTCCAGTGATGCCGGTGGTACCAGTAGCACTAGACGCGCCGACACTATTGCAGATTATTAGAGGGTTATTAGAGACCCAGCAACGCCAGACGGCAGCCCAACAGCAACAACAAACCCGACAGCAAGAACAGAATGTGCTACAGAATCAGGGGTTGCAATTAGCCCTTGAGAGAAGTGTCAGGAATGATTCAGGAGCGTCCGGAAGGTTTTGTCGACTTAATCCGAGATATTTTGACGGTACGGAGGATGCCATCACGGCGGATGCTTGGCTTCAGGATACAGAGGCCATATTGATCGCAGCAAAGGTTCCAGCAGAAGAAAAGATTGACCAAGTCAGATTATTGCTTCAGGATCTCGCCCGCGATTGGTGGGCATCAGAAGAGGTTGGAATGAGGCGTCCTGTTCCCTGGGATAGCTTCAGTACCAGATTCAAGGCCAAGTACTTTGGCGTGGTAGCGCGGTATGAGCTACAGCAGAGGTTTATCAGTCTCAAGCAGGCTGGTAAGACGGTGGATGGTTATGCAGCGGAGTTCTGCAGGTTAAGTAGGTTTGCTCGGATGATGGTGGCGACAGAGCCAGAGAGAGCAATGAGGTTCCAGCAGGGACTTCACCTAGAGATTTTACAGCTGGTCGAGGGGCACGACTACCAGACATTCGATGCAGTATTGACGACGGCTCGGAGGCACGAGCTTACTATTCAAAGGTTATCAACAAGAACTGGGGGCCAGAAGAGGTCTCATACGCAGAGTGTTGGGGGAGGAGCAGTACCTCGGACGTCAGCACCAGCACCTGGCATCCGTATTCGTGATGCAGCACCAGTCACGACAATTGTGACTGCACCAGTTCGACAACAGCAACAGAGGAACCAGCAGCAGCGTCAGGAAGCACCAGTGGGTTGCACTTATTGTGGTAAGGGAGGGCACACTAGGGATGTGTGTCATTCAGCTAATGGATTATGCTTGAGGTGTGGCAGTCCAGACCATAGGATTGCCAATTATCATATGATGCAGAGGCCAGGAGGGCCAGCTCAACGGTTTTCGGCGTTGCCAGCTCCAGAGGTAGCACCGTATCAAGGGCCAGCACTAGCAGTGAGGCCACTAGCCCAGCGCCCATTACTGACACAAGCTCAGATGTACCGACAAGCACAACATCAGGTTGGACAGCAGGGCCAGGGAAGGCAGGGACAAAGGCAAGAAGAATTTGGAGTATTAGAGCAGAGGTTGGCTGAAGGCGATCAGATTTTGGGTAAGTTTTGAGTATTATTTATTATAATTCCTTGAGTTTTATATTCGAAGAGTGAAGGCGACTTTCTCGTCTCACTCATCTGCTCTCGTATCATGTGATACGTGATTACGAGAGTACGTCCTGGACAGAGTCTCGTTCTTGATTTAGTCATTGGTACCGACTTATCACAAGCGTTGACCCTTGTCCACTTTGGGTGTCAGTGTAGGACCTCGAGGACGAATTCCTACCTGACTTAAGAGACATATTTTATTCGTATGTCTCCGATCATTTCCTTCTAGGGTATGATTATTGTTTGTGCTCTTACTTAATTATTCTTGCTTTCTTAAACTATTCATGTGCCATGTGTTGTTTGATAATTGTGCTTGCTATATGTCATGAGTGTATTTTGTGATCTGAGAGCGCGCTCGACTAGCCTTATCGAAATTTCGAGGACGGAATTTTTTCTAAGGAGGGTAGAGATGTCACTCCCCATTCCTGGAATACGTAAATTTTTAATTTTTCATGTATATGGTATCTGGCACCTGTATCTTTATTGTATATATCATGTATTTGTAACTAGCCATGGCATGGAACAGTATCTCGTCGCGGATTAGTATGCCACCCCTTGTCCTTGTTTGGTTGTAGGCATGGTTCACTGTTTCGATGATAAGATTTCTGAACCGTGTTGTGGTTTGGATTTTATTTAATTAATTTAATTAGTTGTATCATGTAGCATTTAACATGTCATTAGTCATGTGGTTAAGAGCATGCTTAAGCTTAGGGTTTCTTTGAGTCAACCCAACCCCTATATATATTCTCTTCCTCACTCTCTCTCCTCATTCACTCTTTTCATTTCTTTTCCTCCCAACCAATAGGCAAGTACATCTTGCACCAAATGGAGAGATTCTTGCATTTTTCATTTCTTGATTTTTCTTAGATATTATTTGTCTATATTGTTCTTCTCTTCATTCTCTACAAGTTTAGTTCTTGGAGTTTTTGATTTTAATGGCTAGTTTGGTGTAGATCTAAGTTTCTATAACTAGGGTTGTATGGATTTCTATGGTTTTGATCTATCAAACTTGGTTGTTTTCGAAAACTAATGGTTTTATGTTGTAGAGAATTCAATTTCATTCAGTTTTGGCTTTTGTTTCGCTTGATTTCGACTTCAGATGAGGAAGTTATGGCCATGGCAAGTTTTCGGAACTTTCATGGCTGAACTTGCTGTTTGGGGACGATGACCCCCATGCGCCCGGGAGGCCATGCGCCGGGAGGCCATACGCTGTGAAGTCCCGGCAATGCATCTCATGCGCCGATTCATGCAGGAATCTCATGCGTCGATTCGTGCAGGAATCCCATGCGCCGATTCATGCAGGAATCTCATGCGCCGATTCGTGCAGGAATCTCATGCGTCGATTCGTACAGGAATCTCATGCGCCGATTCGTACAGGAATCTCATGCGCCGATTCGTACAGGAATCCCATGCGCCGATTGGTGCAGGAATCCCATGCGTCGATTCATGCAGGAATCTCATGCGCCGATTCGTGCAGGAATCCCATACGTCGATTCATACAGGAATCTCATGCGCCGATTCGTGCAGGAATCTCATGCGCCGATTCGTGCAGGAATCCTATGCGCCGATTGTGCAGGAATTCCATGCGCCAGAATTGCTCTATTTTACTGTTTTTGCCTGTTTAAGTTATTTTGTAGCTAGAATCTTGAAAAACTCAAAACATGAAAGTTGTAGATCTTTGTATTGGCTTCAAGGATCTTCATGTCTCACTTTAACCTGAATTTATATGTGACTTTTATGTCACGAGGGGTCCACGTGACTTCCTGACTTGACCATATTCCTGACCTGATTACCTGTATACGTGCTGGTACATGTTCTAAGTGTGTATTGAGATACAATATTAGTATGTACTGCTGTGCTATTTAATGAGTGCACTGAGGTGTGACTCTATATGCCAAGTGATCGTTCGTGTTATATGTCAATACATGTGTACCTTCCAGTATAGTCATGGTAATTGGTCAGTAATAGTGTCGTGGTATATTGATTGTTGTTTGAAGCATTACACTAAGCATGGATCTAGATCGGGCCGATGTAGATTCATACTTAGGGTACACATACTATGGTACGACATATAGGAGGATGACCATGTGACCACGACATGTGATTCCATATCAAGATAGGGTTAATCTAAGAAACCCAAATTGGTAGATGCATTGGGTGGGAAGAATCCCGAGATCGTGCCATACTGGCCACCCCAGGTCCTGTCCTGACGTGTCGGGTTGGCCGCCACGGTTACAGTTTTATCCGCCTATAGTGGATGACTATATCCGACTCCTACGTGCTATGTGTTATATGTTTAGCACGGTGGCCTTACGGGGGACCGGTGCATAATCAAAGTTCTATGTGTATATGTATATTATATGGTTTGACTAGCCCTGCTGGGTTGATACGATCTGAAGATTCCTATATATTGCATTACTGGGATAACCCAGACAAATCATAAAAAGCCGTAGGATTGATTGGCCGCTTGTAAGCTGACTTGTTTTGTGATATGTTCTCTTCTGTTAGCAACTGAGGAACCTGGACTATCATGGTGCGTGGTCCAACCCATGTCCTTGTTTGGTTGTTGGGTTGGGCTATTGTGCTGCGATAGGCTATGGACCGAAGTCGCGATCAGAAGCCCTTTTACCTGCCCAGGGCTATAGGATATATCTTATCTCGGCACAATATTGGCACCGTTTGTCCTTGTTTGGTTGTAAGGGTGTCGTATTATCTCGATGATATGGTATAAGCCTATAACTCGTGAATCAGGTCTTATTTAACTCATGGGTTTTATCTCACTCTTTTGTGCTCCCTTGTAGTACTTGCTATTCGAGGCCTGACCCCGCTGGTTTTGTTTGGCCAGATCCCGTAGCAGCTCCAGAGGATCCAGCTTTCTACCCGAACAATGGTGCACACCAGGAGTATGGGCACCGGGGACCATGAGTGGGTTTCTTCTTCACCGCTCTGATATCTTCTATTTTGTACTTGGCGTTTAGCCACCGGCACATGTTTAGCCGGCAGTTCTGGACACTAGTTTCCTTTGCATAATTGTAATTAAATTAGACTGCAGCTGACTATAGTTATATACTATTGACTCTCGGAACTAGCTCATCATTTTGTACAGCTAGACTCATGAATCATTTTGATGAAGCGTCGGGGACGCCTTACTGCTTTGTCTTATATGATTATTATTTACTGCTTCTTGTTTTGATTGATTGAGACATAGATGCTCTATGGGACCATAGGAGACCTGATTGTAGCATGCACCCCCTAGTCTCTTGACAGCCACGATCGCCGTATGACGTCTATATACCTCATACAGTGTAGCTGGCCTAGTCCGTCTCAGTATTCCGGTACTGGGGCGTGACACATATCTCGAAGAACGCATATACGTGCTTCCTATTCTTATTGAGATAATGGGATACGTGTTAACGTATGTAGAGGATGACTTCAGTTATGGATGGCAGTTACTAGCGTAAAGACAGGACTTTGCTGAGTTTTACGCACGAAAAGCCAAGTCTATAAATAGACTTATTTTTTATATGAGGCACACAGAGAGAGAGACAAGGGAGAATACATAGAGATCATAGCCCAGAAACTTTGATTTTCCAGAGCATTCTTCTTCAACCTTTCTTCCAGAACAGAGAGAAGCAAAACAGGAAAGCATTCGACCTCGCCATCAGTGCCCAAGTGCGTCGATACCTTTCTGGTGACTTAGTTCTTCCAGTTGTTCATCTTCTAGCAGTGATCTTCATCATCATCGTATGATCCAAGGAACAAAGTGATTGCCTTCAGATCAGACTTCCATAGCAATACTTTCCAGATCAATTTGTACTTTTTTGTACTCTTTCAAGTTTTATTTTCAAAAGCCAATTTTTAGGCATTTTGTTAAGTGAAACATCCATCTCTCTCCCTACGAGCTCTGTCTCGTCTCCAAAGCCCTCCCTCTCTCTCCAGACTCCAGACTCCGAACTCCACAGCACACTCTCTCCTCCATGACCTAGATCTAAACCTAGATCGAGCGGTCAAATATTCGAAATCTTTACTTCAACAGCCAGATCTAAACCTAGATCTAGACTCTCGATTTACTATATATATATATATATATATATATATATATATATATATATATATTAATTTATGTGATTTTTTTTCTTCATTTTTTTTTCTTCCTCTCTTAGTATTTTCGTGATTTTGATAAAAATATAATTAGGTTTCCAGACCAAGGAAGTTTCTCTAGCTATTTGAATTTTTTTTTCATTTATCTGAAATTTTCACAAAATTTACAACACCAGGTTTCATGTGCTATGAAATTATTATATACTGTTGTTGTATCTTAATTATAGGGTGAGATGTGTCATATAGATGGAAGAGATGCATCGAATTTTGATTAAATTGATTTTTGTGGCTTCATATGGTCTCAGATTACTTCTGGTTCCCTTTATCTCGATTAATGATGAGACAAGTTATATCTTCATCTAGCAGTTTATTTCAGATTTGTATATTGACATTGTAATGGTGATGCTTGTAAGACAACAAAGTTACTTTCCAATTTCTTCTTTATTTCTATGAAATTTTGCAGGCCAACAAATTTATCCCAGTATAAAGTTTGTGATTGTTTGTGATTGTAAAGTTTGGAAGAGATGTACCATTTGTATATTTCGTTACTTGTTTATATTTGATGTAAAATTGTGAGTGTAAAGTTTGTTCGAGCATTTCTTTTATTATATGTACACGTTTGTGATTGTGTTGTAAAATTAAATGTGCACATTTGAAATTTTGTTATGAAATTTTGCAAATCCATATCTGCCCATTAAGCTAGACCCATTGTACAAAGACCCAACTAAACCGAACCAACTGAATTAACCGAACCATTTTGGTTCGGTTCGGTTTAATTCGGTTTCTGAGTATTACGGTTCGGTTCGGTCAAAAGATAATCGGTTCGGTTTAATTTTGGTTTTTAAAAATTTTGGTTCGGTTCAACCGAACCGACCGTTTGCACACCCCTAATGAGCCCGAGGCCTTACTTGAGCATGACAACATTATGACTCAGGACCTAGGAGTTGCTGCGGACATTTAGATCTACTTTTATTTTGTCTAGTAGACTTTACTTTTGATATTGTATTGTAAGGGTACTTGTGATGTGGACTGACACCTTTATTTCTGTCTCCGATTTAGTTGTAAAAGGTGTAATAATAACTAGGCATGTGGTGGTGTATTGTGATAAACTCTGGGAACATATTAGATGTTGTGATGTGGATTTCATCATATCTTGTGAAGTTCTTTAGATGCTAGTACAGCTTACTACGTTGAGTCTACAACGTAGGCTGAGCATGTCCGACTCATCTGATTATTCGGGAGCGAGTTGTGACAATATGTTTCATTTTTTTATTTGTATCTGCTTAGTAGCCTAGTATCTATAGACTCATATATTCTTTTTGAGTCTATTCGGACAAGTATGATTATTGGGTGCATACTAGTATTCATATTTCTCTCTTCTTATGCTTCTGTTGTATGGAATGAGATAGTTGATTATAATGATAGTTATACCATTTTGTTTACAGCTTATACGTATCGAGTCGGACTAAAGTCTGGTTGAATACGTAGCTGGCCATGCCACGTGGCTTGGTCCCGCGTATTTTAGGACTGGGCGTGACAATGTATATAAAAGTTTTATTATAAAGATTTAAATGAGTATATGGATTAAATACTCTTATTTCAATATATTTATGGTAAAAAAAATTCATTTTTATTAATTTATATGTAATAGATCACACCATAAGTTGGTCAATTTTATTTATTTAATTATTTGAAATAAATAAATTGTTACATATGTATATGTGTACATTATAATATAGTATTATATATATATATATATATATATATATATATATATATATATAATATTTTACATGCAATATATATATACACACATGATGATATTCATGTATAATTATATTTTAGAAATTTTACTAAAATTATTTTTGGGTTAATAAAAATATTTTAAAATTATTTTGATAAGCATCAAGTATCATTTAAATTATTTGGATAATATAAATATTTGAAATTATTATTGTGATCCATATTTGGATCAAGATTGATTTAAATTTTAATTCGTTTAAATTAAATAAAGATTTATCCAATAGGGTTTTATAGGATTCATGATCCTTATCCAACTAGAAATCTTCTCAACCTATTTAAGGAGAACCTCCCCTTATTTTTCTCATAGATCTCTGGTCATCACCATAACCGTAGCCATGCCACCATTACAATAGCCACAATATCCACATCATTACTATAGTATCCATGCACCTTGTTAGTGTCCATCCATTACCCTCCATTATTTTCTATTTTTAATTACACCATTTTGTGTCCGACACACCAGACACGAATCAAAAAACCATAAACTCCTTTTCTATGTCGGACACAACCCCGATACATAACACTTCACCACCAAAATCAGAACAAAAAACCCTAACCTAATTTTGGCCGACGACTGCCACCAACCGCTGACCCACCACTACCTCTCCTCCTCCGTGTTGGCGTCAAGACACTCTTTCCTGCACCACCCCTGCTTGCCACTATTGTTCCCATCGGTTTTCGACCATCACAATACCCCCGTTGCCACCAGATCCTGACCTCTCCCTACCGTCGTCGTCGACACCACTCTGCCACCATAGTCGTTGTCCTCCTCACCACTCTCCAGTCTTCTCCACCTAAACACCCAGTCACCCCCGATTCTCATCGCCAGCCAATTTTCTGCCACCACCACCATAGTCGACCCAGATACCATCACCAGTCTCCTTCACAACCCAATACCACCGTCGTACCCCGTCTGCCCCTTCGTCAGGCCAATGCCAATTTTCCTTGCACAACAGATCTGGGGATAACGACCCAGATCTGGCCGGTTGACCCGTCACGCTCCGATTTTGCATAATCGATCATCCCCACTAAGGCGTGATACGCGAACCTAGGTTGCGCTCGCGCAACGTGGGTTCCATAACGATCGATTACAACAGCTTGCGATGGGGTCGTCGCACAAAAATTCCAAACAGAGAAGTTGAATAACACAAAGATATATACAAAATGAATGATCTTTATTAATATTGAAAATAAGATTATAAGGGCGCGAAGCCATTTTTATAAATCACTGAAGCTCACTTTATCTCTTGCTAAAGACACTCAGCCCTCTCTCTTCTCTCAATTACAATCGCTCATACCCGAAGGCTTACAACTTTGCGGGTGCTTCAGAAGGCGATGTCTATTATTACATCTCGTATAGGTGAAGACTTCAACGCAGCCGCACGCCTCGAATGCCAAGGAACTCTAAGCCTTAGCGCATCCAAGCGAGCTCCGCCCCGAACATGAAAGTACATGTTACTTGTGCATGAAAACTGGTGGATGGTCAGTATACAACCGTATTGGTGAGTGAGCTCCTCGTCCATCCATATAAATAACACATTTATTTATTGAGTGCAACTATTGTTTTGATTGTCTTTCTATTCTTGCCTTATGATCAATTTTATGCTTAGACTCCTGGCCTATTTTGTGTCTAGACCATCACCGTACCTCGCACTAATAACTTACTTATCATTGTGCCTCTAGACTATTCTCGTGCCAACAACATCAACGTATCAACTCGTTCTTGCCTTTTGGCTCATACTTTGAGATGCAACAACATGGTCGTGCCATAAACTCTGTTCATGCTTCAACATCGAGATCGTACCTTACAACTCAACATGACTTAAGCAAAATTTGTCTTATGGTCCTTCCTGACTTAAACTCGAAATAACTCAATCCAAACTTATTAAACTTTCATGTCCACGACTCACCAACCATCACGATGCCACACCTCATGTCAAATCACGTGTCTTTGTTATAGCCAATTCTTAGGCTCAATAATCATGGTGAAGACCGTGCCTCCATTTCCTTAATTCATGTCGTGCTTGCACACTTTTGTGACTCAGTCAACACCGTGCATACGAATTGTCGCTCAACACACCACTTATCTATATGAAAGGTCATTGGCATGACAAGCCATCGTGGACATAGTTAGAAAAGATGGTGGGAATCAATGCAGGTAGCTAGCTCTAGTGAAAGCCTATCAAATTCCTGGTTGCCTACCAAGCATCAGCTATACCGTATTTCATCCATGGCCAGATCGGTCATATGGCCCCAGGTTGTCGTCCGAAAAAACATCGCCCTTATGCACAAGTTGTCCATGATCACGCACCTACGAGACTTCATCTAGAATCACGTAAATGCATGACCAAATTTGTGGTACGACTCAAACCCTTTGCATATCGTGCTCATAAACCATACTTTTTATACTTCGTTGGATACTCCCAAACGAGGGACCTCCTCGGCGACAAACGGTCGCATGAGCTTTTCATTCTTTGAAACCCAGGAAACATTACTGCATAGCTTCCTACTTAACTTGAACAAAACGTGTTCCATAAGTGCCGTAGACCGTGGAATACTTATCATTGAAACAACCGTGTTTCATGCCTTAAACCAATTGTGTTATGTGCCGCACTATCGCTCAAGTCATACTCTATTTGATAAGCTTTGAGACCGTGGGAACGTATGACTATACTAAGTTATAGAACCATGGGATAGTGCCTGCTATAACAATAAGTCGTTATCCAGTAGCGTTACCTTGCTTAACTCAATACGTGCGGTCGAAAGACCGAGTGCCAACTTTGAAAACCATCGTGGAGTGATATTAGACAACGAGTTAACCATTTTCCATGTTATACTCAATCTAACTCAGAGCGAAATTATTTCTTTAGCTATGTGGGTTCTCTTTTATTATCAAGCCTATTCGGTGCAGTAAAAAACTTCAATTATTAGTGTGAAGGCTAAGCTGAGGCAAGTTCATCGAAGCCACCCACCTGAACGAGGAGTTGTCTCGACCGAGAGGGACTTCGAGCAAACCGTTGCATGGTTAAGTCCAAACGTCGTTGCGTTTCAATTCCTCCGGTTGAACTGAACGAAACATGGCATTACATGACCTCTGTCGAGCCCTTTCTTTTTGCACCAACCAGACGATGCTCCAGCGTCGCGCTGCTTTCCTCCAGTGATGCTTGCCATCGTATCCAAGCCAGTAGTGCCGACCCTGACTTCATTTGATCGCTCCACCAGTCCGATGAGCTAACAATTATGCTGCCAGCGTCGTACCGGCGAGTCCTCTCTTCTCCGGAGCTGTCTAGCCTTCTTCTTCTCACCCCTGCCTGCGTCACCATCGGCATACACCACTGGTGAGTCCTTCTCCCTCTCGCTCTTTTCTCTCAGTCCATCTGCCTCTAATCTCTCTCCTCTCTCACTTTAAAACGTTATATATTATTATTATTATTATCATTATATTATTATTATTATTATTATTATTATATTATTATATATATTATAATGTATAGGGAACAACAGTACATCTACAATATAGTCCTTATTACTTCTAATTTACTAGTTTATTAAAATTGTTGAAGACATCATATATATATAAATTTATTATCATTTTTATATATGAAGCATCAATATTATTAGTGTTATTAAATATTGATAGTTATTAAATAAAATATTTTGTAAAATTTTCTTAAATGTATAGTTTGGGTTTGGCCCTATATTCAATTCCAAAGTGGGTTTAAAGCCCTAAAATATGTTATTATTATTTATTGTATTTAAGTACAGCTTTTGTCCTAAAAGTTATACTTGACAAAATTAAGACTTTTGGTCCTAGAATGATTTTTGAGAATTCTTGAGTGTTTACCTAAAAATATTTTTACTAATGAAAATATAGATTTTAAATATTATGTATGCAAATTTTTTAGATTATTAATTCTCGACCGTAACTAATCGTAAATTTCTTTTCTTATGAATTCGGACTTACTCCTATCAACTTCAGGAATTGGACTATTCTGGACGTTGTGAGATCGTCGCACCACCACCAGGCAAGTATACCTTGCTTTGATTTTTGTTTATTTACATTATGTCATCATATTGTATTTATATTTAAATTATTCACTTATTTTTTAAAAAAAAACTAATAAAATTCGTGTCCGAGTCGCACTTGGGTGCAAACTAATTCAGTAATGTTTTTTGTTACATTATGCACATTGATTTAGAGTCAATGGATTGTCCTTTATTTGTGTCATATTCATTGGCTTTGACACATGTGAGTCACGAAGTCATGAGTCGCATATAGATTCGGACTTACGTACCGACCGTACATCGTTGCGTATGGAGCAGGGCATGTAAGGTTTTAGTGGTGGTCCATGTACGTCTATTTTTCAGACTTGTAGGAGATTTATCTTGTTAGAATCTTAATCATATGTATTTTTCTTCATTTGATCTTATCTTGCTTATCGTATTTCCCGATGCCCTTAAACTGTAAACATGCTTGACATATCCTTGCTTTATTCATGTCCATTATTGATATCTTGTGTTCTTATCCTTCAGGGACATTCCACTTTTTTCTTCACCTGAGGATTTTATTGCTCTGTCTTCTCCTGTTGTTCATCTATCAGGCCAACATCAGATCCCGTCTCCGTAGAGTCAGGAGCCAGCACCATCCCATGATTTATTGGCAGCTCAGTTTACTCCACTCCAGACAGTTCAGCCAACTCAGTTAGCCCTACCATTTTCTCTGTGAGACTCGTCTCACAATATCTGTATATGTTTACGGATACGTATTTCATACTATATTCGATAATTTTATTGACTTTCAGATAAACTTAAAAAACCATGATTTTTGAGACTTTATTACTTGACTGGCATACCGCTAGTATACCGATGTGTACCGCCTGTATACTGTCCGAAAGATATTTCCACTTTTAGATATTTTTGATTTCAGATATTTTCATGAATAGTGTTCTTATATTTTTTTATTAGTATTTAGATATTTTTATGAATAGTAATGATGCATTCTACTATTCATTGATTTCTTGGTTTTCTTCTGAATGGCCGAGATCGATTCAAATCGAGTCGCGGATCGCGATCGAACGATCATGATTAATTCACCTTCTCTATATACACCATTTCATTTATTTTTAAATTTTTTTACAATCTGTCTCCACTCTTCTTCTCTTTTCGTTTTTTTTGTGAGCTGGAAGCTTGGTCTCGAGGCCTCAGAGTGTGATTTTTGAACCCCTCTTAGGGGTGAAGTTGAAGAGTTACGTCACGTCCCAGTTCCAAAATACATAGGAACCCAAGACATGAGCATGCCAGCTGTTCAACTATAATAAGTATCTAATTTAATGGACTTATCCTAATTGTAATATGTTGAAATCCTACATCTACAATACAACAGTCACTTGTAATCTAATATCTCCATAATGACAACATAACTACTATAATCTTATTCAAAGGATAACAACATCAACATAGAGAGAAATATATAATAAAATCTGAATGTAATAGAAATAAGCCTGAATATCCAAATACAAGGATCTGTCTAAAATAGTCAAAGTCTAGTAGAAATATATCCACAAAAATAAAAGTACAATACTGGAACTAATAAAGTAATAAAATAAAATACTAGTCAGGGCATATCTTGTAGCGCCCCGCTTTCGATAGGCGACGGAACTTCATAATATGCTTGCGCCGAGTCAGATCGGCCGAAACTTAGATGGCCATCTGACTCGATCGCTAAGCTTGGTAAACGTTAACGCCTTGCGGCATCGATTCAAATCGATTTGGACGGAAGTTACGAGAATCGATCCAACTAATGGAACGACTTCTGTTGGAATAAGTCCTAGATGCAGCGGGCTGCGTCTCGACGAGTGAGCTCTCTATAAGAGTCCCTTCGACGGGACCGGACCGCTGTATGGTTTTCTTGGAGCTTTGCCACTGGGCTTGATTGAAGTGCTTTCGCGTCGTTTTCATGGATGCAATTACAATTTCGATGCAAGGGGAAAAGAAGGAATTCTAACAAAGCGTTGGTGCCATTGCAGGAGCTCGCGTAACTAAGGATTGACGTTGCGTAGCGCTTGGACGATCGGCACGAAGCAAAGTAATTGGTGGGTGATTCGACCCTTCTTTTCTACTCTGTCCCGCAAACTTATTCCTTGCTTCAAATTCATTCATATCGAACGATGCCAAGTTAATTGCATGCCAATCCACTAAGGTCAAGAACTCAGGAAAAACGTATTGATTTTGAGTAATCTACTCTGAAAAATACAAGTTTCTCACATAAAACAGAAAAGTTTAAGGTTCTAGTAAAAAGATAGACTATTTCATGTGCTGCAAAATATTATGAAACGTCGATCGTGGGTTATGATGCCTCGGACAATTTGGTGCCTACGGGACGCTAAATCGGGAGTATGACTTGGGGAAAAATAATCGTTGCATAAGTTGGGGGAAATGATAATGTCGTTCAATACTGTCCGCTATACAAAACTGTTGCATATGTTAAACTGTTCACGCATTGGCATGGTCATGGACAGCTTGTGTACAAGTTGATATTTTTCTCGAATCGATATTCGGGGCATCGGAATCTAATCGACCTAGGGGGAATGAATAATCGTGCTTCGGCACTGATGCATTTCGGGACCGTCGGTCAGGCTTGCAACCTAGACTGAGCGGGCCGAAATGCCGTTGAAATAGTCCCACGTGATGTGTAACATCAATGACCGCATATAAGATAGCATGCTCACCTATTGTCTTATGCAGGTGTAAATATTATCTCTGTTTTCATGCAGGGATGAGCACGGCCGTGGTAAGAAATATGATAAACTGCTATGGTTCATTGTATGCTTTATTACGCAAAGATGGCTATCGAATATGAACTGAATTCATTTAGTTCTAATAGAAAGACAACTCTAAAGTATGCCTATCCTAACAATCAGAGTCGGTTTAGACGAGTGGGTTCGTCTCGTCCACTTAGCAAGTGTGCTAATCCCATTCTCCCAATTTCTCCAGGTGCGACGGGCGCGCCCAACTAAACTGGAGCTGAAGTATGGAGAGGCATTTTAAAGCTCTTCCTATGCTGAAGTATTTTGAAGCCAATTCAAGTCGACGGCTTATGTATAAAGGAGCGAATGTATGGGACGGCAAGCGTAGTTCAGGCAACTTGTCGAATGTATTTTTCTTTCTATTTTCAATCAATGTAGCCGCAACGGCATCCAATGTAATTACGACTTGCACTTCGTTGCAAGCTATGAATAAAAGCATTTCTATCTTCCTATACTGCGTCTTAAATTCTGATGTGATTTGTGAAGTTTCAACTTGGCGTATTAATACAAAAAGCAACGTAACGTTCTTGCTTGTACGAGTGCAATTCCAGACTCGTACGACATCACGCCTTAGCGAGGACGATCGAATCGGCAAAGTAACACCGGGGACGAACGGTTTGTCGACTCGGGCGTGACAAATTGGTATCAGAGCACAGTTATATTTCCTCGAATTTTTGAAAGATCTTTCATTGTTGGAATGTCCGTTGCGATGGCTCGATTGAAGGCTTGTCGGCATGCTGCGTGAAATACAAGTTCCATACAGGTAAGCCCGTAGATATTTTTGAAAAATACTAACGGGTTTACACTGTTTGTAGGAATGACTAAGCGAGATAAGAAAATCGTCGGCCCAACAACCCAAACCGTGGATAGTACGTCGAGCACAAAGAGCACTGGCCCTAGCGAGATGACTATGGAGAAGATGCTACAGTTGATGGAACTGCAGCAGCAACAGCTTCAGATGCAATTCAAAGCCCAATTTGATGTGCAGCAGAAGCAGATGACCGCCCTGACTCAGATAGTGAGCAGGATGGCGGGCGATACCAAGGCGACGGACGCGGTACTCGAGGGAAAGCACGGTAATCCAGAAGAAGACGAGGAGGAAGAAGTCCCCCCACAAATGATAAACTCTCCTTCCATGCTCAAAGTGAAGGAGTTTCATAAAATGAATCCGCCGAAGTTCAACGGCCGAGCGGAGCCCGACGTGATAGTAGGATGGCTCGCAGAGATAGACTTGTTCGATCTCTCTGCATCGAAGGGTACCAGAGGGTGGCCTGCGTGGCGCTGTAGTTACAATTAAGAGCACATGACTGGTGGGCGGCGAAGAAACAAGAGATCTGTGAAACCGATGCCAACAAAAAGATTTCTTGGGAAATGTTCAAGACAGCCTTCCTTGAGCAATACGTTCCTCGTGCCATCCGTCGACAGAAGGGGGATGAGTTCATGATGTTGAGGCAGGGGAATATGTTGAAGATTATGATGCAAGCTTCTCGAAACTTGCAAAATTTGCCGGCGCCTTCCTGCCCAACAAAGAAGAATGGTGCGAGCGTTTTCAGCAAGGCCTCAACGGCGAACTGCGTAGGGACGTCATGAACCAACGATGCCAAACTTATCGTGAATCCTACGAAGCCGCACTTGATAGTGAGCGGATCTTTGGCCGTATGTTACAAAGGGTCGTGTCTGTCGTTCGCAACAACTTCAACAAGCGTCCTATCGACGCCGGCGTCGGGGGATCGGGAATAACAAAACGTCCGAACAGATTCGATGATCGAGGCCATGGCAGTCAACACTGCACCAGGTGTGGTAGGCGTGGGCACCGAACCGTCGACTGCGTGACAAGATCTTGCTACAAGTGTGGTGAAATAGGCCATATAGTTACCTATTGCCCGCACAAAGGTCCGAATCAACACAACCCACCGAGGAACGTTCCGAATCCGTATAAAGCGCCAATACTGCAAGGCGCAAATGCGGTGCCCGTCAACCAGCAGAACCAACGCCACGGAGCTCAAGGCCGAGTTTATGCCTTAACTCGGGACGAGGCGTACGCGTCCGATACTGTTGTAACAGGTATATTACTCTACAAAAGTATACCTGCTCGAGTCCTATTCGATTCGGGTGCGACACATAGCTTTATATCTGCTGATTTTACGAAAGAAAATAAAAACCATGCAATCACTAGATATAAAAATTAGCGTTAGCACTCCGTCGGGAGTCGATATGCCTGCGAACTTTATTTATAGGGATGGCCACATTTGTATCGGAGGAAGATATCTATCATTGGATGCCGTCGTACTAGACATCAAAGATTATGACATAATCCTGGGCATGGATTGGTTGGGCGCTTGTCGTGCAACGATCGAGTACGCGAGAAGAGAGTAGTGTTTCATCTTCCTGGCGAGACAGAGTTCTCATATTCGTGTGGTACGGTCTCGAAGGCGACAATGATGGTGTCAGCAATATCGGCAAGGCGTATGCTGCGTTCCGGCTGCACGGGATACTTGGCATCTGTTCGAGACACGCGGAAGGATAATACAAACACAATACAGAATGATGTTGTGGAAGATTTTCCCGACGTTTTTCCTGACGAGATGCCCGGGATGCCGCCTAATCGAGAAATTGAATTCAGCATCGACACCTTTCCGAATATACGGCCGATATCCAAGGCGCCTTACCGAATGGCTCCAGCAGAACTGAAGGAGCTGAAGGTGCAATTACAAGAGTTGCTAGACCGCGGATTTATTCGCCCTAGCATCTCTCCGTGGGGTGCCCCTGTATTGTTCGTGAAGAAGAAGGATGGGTCGATGCGGCTATGCATCGACTATCGTAAACTCAACAAGGCGACCGTACGGAACAAGTATCTTTTGCCGTGAATCGACGACTTGTTTGACCAACTGCAAGGTGCGGCAATATTTTCAAAAATCGATCTTCGTTCAGGCTATCATCAATTGAAGATCAAGTCCGACGACGTATCAAAGTCTGTCTTTCGCACTCGATATGGTCACTACGAATTCCTCGTCATGCCATTCGGTTTGACGAATGCCTCCGCCGCGTTCATGGATCTGATGAACCGAGTCTTCCGACCTCAAATAGATAAATTTGTAGTCATATTCATCGACGATATCCTTGTCTACTCAAGGAATCAGGAAGAGCATGCGGAACATTTGAAGACGATACTGTAGATTCTGCGTAAAAACAAATTATACGCCAAGCAGAGTAACTGCGAGTTCTGGATGAGTAGCGTGACATTCCTCGGGCACGTAATCTCTGTCGAAGGTGTCGCGGTGGACCCAAAGAAGATTGATGCGGTGGTGGATTGAAAACGACCTATCTTGGCTAGCGACATTCAGAGTTTCCTGGGCTTAGCGGGCTACTATCGTAGATTCGTGCGAAGCTTCTCAAAACTAGCGTCGCCTCTGACTCGCCTCACCCAGAAGGGAGTAGTATTTGAATGGAGCGACGATTGTAAATCCAGCTTTCAAGAGTTGAAGCAACGGCTCGTCTCAACTCCAATCCTTGCACTTCCAGACGGTCCAGAAGGCTTTCATATATTCAGCGACGCGTCGGGAACTGGCCTCGGGTGCGTACTCATGCAGAGAGACAAAGTCATCTCCTACGCTTCATGGCAGTTGAAGCAGCACGAGAAAAACTACCCGACGCACGACCTAGAATTGGCGACGATCGTCTTTGCGTTGAAGTTATGGCGGCATTACCTCTATGGTGTGGCATGCAGAATCTACACAGATCACAAAAGCCTGAAATACTTATTTACGCAACGGGAACTCAACCTACGACAGCGACGTTGGCTCGAACTCATAAAAGATTACGAGCTAACGATCGAGTATACGTCGAGCAAGGGATGGTGGCCGATGCACTTAGCAGAATGTTTATGGGAACACTGGCCATAAACAGGGAGATACGGCGAGACCTTGAAGCGATGGGTATCGAACTCGGAATTGAGTATCGACACCTGCACCTAGCTCAGCTGAAGTTAGGATCGAGCCTGCTTAGCAAGATAAAGACCGCACAGGAGGATGACTCATTCCTGAAAAAATACGCGAGCTGATTTCAACGGAAAGGGCGACTGACTTTACGGAAGACGGAGACGGGACAATGCGACTGAAGGGAAGGCTTTGCGTTCCTGAAACTGCCGAACTCAGAAAAGAAATTCTGACGGAGGTGCATTATGCGAAGTACTCGTTACATCCTGGAAGCACCAAGATGTACAAGGACTTGCGCACAAACTTTTGGTGGCACGGTATGAAGAAAGACGTGGCTACGTTCGTATCGCAATGTATGGCGTGTCAGCAGGTGAAGGCAGAACACCAAAGGCCAGGCGGCGAGCTGCAGAACATTGCCATTCTCGAGTGGATGTGGGACAATATCTCGATGGATTTCATTGTGGGATTTTCGAAAACGCCGCGAGGGAATGACGCAATTTGGGTCATTGTTGATAGATTGACCAAGTCAGCTCACTTTGTTGCAATCAAAGTAGGATGGAGCGTCGATCGGTTAGCACAAATCTACGTCGATGAGATTGTTTAACTGTACGGGATACCGGCCTCAATAATTTCGGACAGAGACGGGCGATTCCTATCATATTTCTGGACGAGCCTCCAAGCGGCGATGGGGACCAAACTGAACTTTAGTTCGGTGTACCATCCCCAAACAGGCGGTCAGACGGAGAGAGTCAATTAGATCTTAGAAGACATGCTGCATCTGTGTGCGATCGACCTAAAGACTAGTTGGGATACGCATTTGTCGCTTGCAGAGTTTGCGTATAACAATAGTTATCAGTCGAGCATTCAGATGGCTCCATACGAAGCACTCTACGGGAGGAAGTGTCGTTCGCCGATATGCTGGGATGAAGTCGGAGAGCGACAAGTGCTTGGACCGGAACTGGTGGAGCAGGCCGTCGAAAAAGTCCGCTTGATTCGAGATAGACTCCGTATCGCACAAAGTCGACAAAAGAGCTACGCAGATCTTCGTCGACGACCGCTAGAGTTCTTGGCCGGGGACCATGTGTTTCTAAAAGTAACATCCATGCGCGGTGTGATGCGGTTCGACGTTAAAGGCAAGTTGAGCCCGAGATTTGTAGGTCCCTTCG
Source organism: Iris pallida (assembly GCA_029216955.1). Lineage (NCBI taxonomy): Eukaryota > Viridiplantae > Streptophyta > Magnoliopsida > Asparagales > Iridaceae > Iris > Iris pallida. The sequence continues at coordinate 2,364 of JANAVB010022243.1, read as the reverse complement.
AGATTATTGAGCGAGTTGCGACGGTTGCTTATCGGATCGCACTACCTTTGCCTTAGCTGATGTGCACGATGTTTTCCACGTTTCACAACTTCGAAAATACGTGCACGATCCAAGTCATGTGGTTAGCTTCGATCAGTTGGAGCTACGTACTGACTTGTCTTACTCGGAGGAGCCTATTCAAATTTTGGACCGCAAGGAGAAGGTGCTGCGAAATCGGTCGATGTCCTTGGTCCGCGTGCTTTGGCGGAACCATACAGTCGAGGAGTCGACGTGGGAGATGGAGGCGGAGATGAAAGAGAAGTACCCTACGTTGTTCGTTTAAATTAAGGTCAGACCCTTGTTCTTAAGTTTCGGGACAAAACTTTTTCTTAGTGGTATATTATGTAGCGCCCCGATTTCGATAGGCGACGGAACTTCATAATATGCTTGCGCCGAGTCAGATCGGCCGGAAACTTAGATGGCCATCTGACTCGATCGCTAAGCTTGGTAAACGTTAACGCCTTGCGGCACCCATCGACTCTTGCCGCATGGCACCCCATCGACTCTGGCCGCATGGAAAGAAGGGCACACATCCATCCTTGGCCGCATAGTGCCTATTTTGGCTGAATTGTGGCCATAATTTCTCCCAACTTCCAACACGAAAGTTGTAGATCTTTGCCTTGGCTTCAAGAATCTTCATGTCTCACTTTAACTAGAATTCATATGTGACTTTTATGTCACGAGGGGTCCGTGTGACTTCCTGACTTGACCGTGTTCTTGATTTGATTACCTGTATACGTGCTGGTACCTATTCTAAGCGTGTATTGAGATACAATATTAGTATGCACTGCGGTGCTATTTAATGAGTGCACTGAGGTGTGACTCTACGTGCTAAGTGATCATTCGTGTTATATGTCAATACATGTGTACCTTCCAGCATAGTTATGGTAATTGGTCAGTAATAGTGTCATGGTATATTGATTGTTGTTTGATGCATTACACTAAGCATAGATGTAGATTTGGGACTCCTTGAGTCGTTGTGGATTCGTATTTAGGGTACACGTACTATGGTATGACATATAGGAGGATGACCATGTGACCACGACATGTAATTCCAATATCAAGATAGGGTTAATCTAAACAACTTAAATCGGTAGAAGCATTGGGAGGGAACAGAATCTCGAGATCGTACGTCACCAGCCACCCCAGGTCCTGTCCTGACGTGTCGGGTTGGCCGCCACGGATACAGTTTTATCCGCCTATAGTGGATGACTATATCCGACTCCTACGTGCTATGTGTTATAGTTTTAGCACGGTGGCCTTACGGGGGACCGGTGCATAATCAAAGTGCTATGTGTATATGTATATTATATGGATTGGCTAGCCCTGCTTGGATGCGATACGATCTGAGGATTCCTATGTTGCATTACTGGGATAATCCAGACAAATCATAGAAAGCCGTAGGATTGCTTGGCCGCTTGTAAACCGACTTGTTTGTGATATGTTTTCTTCTGTTAGCAACTGAGGAACATGGACTATCGTGGTGCGTGGTCCAACCCATGTCCTTGTTTGGTTGTTTGGTTGGGCTATTGTGTTGCGATAGGCTATGGACCGAAGTTGCGATCAGAAGCCCTTCACCTGCCCATGGTTATAGGATATATCTTATCTCGGCACGATATTGGCACCGTTTGTCCTTGTTTGGTTGTAAGGGTGTCGTATTGTCTCGATGATATGGTATAAGCATATAACTCGTAAATCAGGTCTTATTATTACGCTTGGGTTTTATCTCACTTTTTGTGCTCCCTTATGGTACTTGCTATTCGGGGCTGACCCCGCTGGTTTTGTTTGGCCAGATCTCGTAGCAGCGCCAGAGGATCTAGCTTTCTACCCGAACAATGGTGCATACCAGGAATATGGGTGCCAAGGACCATGAGTGGGTTTCTTCTTCACTGCTCAGATATCTTCTATTTTGTACTTGACATTTAGCCACCGACACCTATTTAGCCGGCGGTTCTGGACATTTAGTTCCTCACATAATTGTAATTAAATCAGACTGCAGCTGACTACGGTTATGTACCTATGACTCTCGGCACTAGCTTATCATTTTGTGTAGCTAGGCTCATGATTTATTTTGATGAAGCGTCGGGGACGTCTTACTGCTTTGTCTTATATGATCATTATTTACTGCTTCTTGTTTTAATTGATTGAGACTTAGATGCTCTGTGAGACCATAGGAGACTTGATTGTAGCATGTACCCCCTTATCTCTTGATAGCCACGATCGCCGTATGACGTTTAATACCTCATAGTAGTAGCTGGCCTAGTCCTCTCAGTATTCTGGTACTGGGGCATGACAAAATTAAAAGAGTTATCTTTTATACCTAGG
>JANAVB010022242.1:0-40484 GCA_029216955.1 Iris pallida | reverse complement strand
TGTTGTTTTTTGTTGTTTTGCCGTATTTTATTTTTTTGTCGTTTTTACCGATTTTATGTCATTTTTGTCGTGTTTTGGTTATTTTCGTCATTTTTACCCTTTTGTTATTTTTTTTCATTTATACATTTTTTGTCGCTTTTTGGTTTTTTTTTTCGTTTTAACCGAATTTTTTCGTTTTTCATCTTTTTTGTCGTTTTTTGTTAGTGTCGTTTTTACCGATTTTTTGTCGTTTTTATCATTTTTTCGTTTTTACCGATTTTTTTGTCGTTTTTGTCGATTTTTTAATATTTGTTCATTTTTTTCCGTTATTATTATTATTTTTTTCCCGGGAATATTTATATTGTCACGAAACATGGGAATGTAATTGTCCAGAAAATTTAATTCCTTGGAATTTGATTTCCGAGAATATAGAATTCCCGGCTATATAGTATTCCGCATACCAAACTCCCCCTAAAAGTTTAGACAAATAAGTTTTGAAAATGACCAATTTGTCAGTTCATTTTATTAATTTTCTAATTTATTTATGTTCTAACAAATTCAAAAAATATTTCAGATTGAACTGATGAATTGCCAACAAAAATGTTAAATTATTTGTGTTTTTACATATACCCAAACTGCAAAATTTTATGGATATTCAATACAATTTTTTTATATGAGATGAGGTGAAAAATACAAGACATATTTGTTGTCCCCAAAATGGTTGTCTCAATGATATTCCCTCTGTCTAAACCTTAAATACACCTATTTACTATATTGTGCCTCATGGCACATAAGAATCACAATACATTATATGATAAGAAAGTTGGAGATGCTCATCTCCTACCATATTGTCTAGGGCTGGGCACGGGTCAGATCGGGCCCAAATTTAATGGATCCGGATCGGACTCGTTATGAGGTGGACGGGATCAAATCAAAAAATATTGGAACCGGACTGGACTCGACCAGTTCGAAATGGGTACGAACCGGATTAACCCGTGGGTTTAAACGGGTCTAAAAACACTAACAACAAATTTCTAGAAACTACAACAGTAAGAATTTACATATGTTCTATTATCCATAAGAACAAAACATGTCTAATGTCTCCCCAAATTTCAGAATTTGTTTACTAACTATAACATATTCTATCATCTACAATCTATAGATTATAACAACAAAAATTTCAGAAATTGATAAATAAAAAAAAACATACTTTTAAAAACGGGTCGGGCTGGGCCCCGCTTATTTTGAAAATAGGACCCGGCCCGGCCCTTTAATGTCACACTACCCATCCCGGCCCGCACCGGCCCGTCTCGTTTAAATTTCAAATTTAGGAACCAGCTTGTTTGGACATCTTATGATTCGGGTCAAGTTGGAACTGCATGTCCTGGAACCATATGCGCAACCTTACTATTGTCTTGTAATTTGTTGTCATTCTTATGTGCCATTAGGCAGACACAAGACAAAAAAAAATCCCTCGGTGGCAAGACTATATTCACAAAAGACAATCAAGTAGAAAATTTTCTCAAATGCAAAAATACTGAGATGCTTACTTTTCTTTGTAGTCGTCTAAAACAAAGTATTGAGATACTTTTTTTCAACTTACAATACAACTTCTCCTCTTGTTCATTTTTTTAAAGGGAGAATTTATGGAATGCCCAAAAACTAAAAAAGTTTATGTAAAACCCACCGCTAAAAAACTTTCATCGCGTGCCCAGAATTAGAGAAACTTATCCAAAGCGGGTTCCAAATGACCCTTTTGTCCTTCCTTTTAATTTATTGAAAACACCCACGAAACTGCTCTTAAAAAATGTTTCGATACTTCATCTTCTTCCATACGCTGCTCACTTTCGAATCTAGGTTTTCTCCTCAAAAATCTTCAAAAATTCGTCGGAAAATTTCGGAAAGACCGAGACAAACGACAAAAGTGCTAAAACGGAGGTCCAAACATCATTTTTTGCGATTCTAAAATTTCGGAAGGCCGTCTAGTAGAGAAATGATTACTTTTAGGTTCCTCGACGATACGCTCATTTTGCGACAAACGGGACCTCGTTTCGACCTCCCAGTCAAAAGTTATGGCCCTCCAAAGTTTCAGCTAACCATAAAATGCAGGAGAATGGCCATTCTCCGTGTTAGAACACAAAAAATATTAATTTCGCATGAGGGTGGTCATTCTCCGTGTTAGTAACACGGAGAATGGCATTCTCCGTCTTAATTTACACGGAGAATGACCATTCTCCGTCTTAGTAACACGGAGAATGACATTCTCCGTCTTAATTTACACGGAGAATGGTCATTCTCCGTGGTCATTCTCCGTGCTAAATTACACGGAGAATGACCATTCTCCGTTATATTTAGACGGAGAATGACCATTCTCCGTCTTAATTTATACGGAGAATGCCATTCTCCGTGTAATTTAGCACGGAGAATGCCATTCTCCGTGTAATTTAACACGGAGAATGCCATTCTCCGTGTAATTTAGCACGGAGAATGGTCAAGAATGACCATTCTCCGTGTTAGAAACACGGAGAATACCATTCTCCGTGTTAAATAAAACGGAGAATGACCATTCTCCGTATAATTTAGCACGGAGAATGGTCATTCCAGTGTTAAAACGCAGGAGAATGGACATTCTCCGTCATTTTTTACAACGGAGAATGGTCATTCTCCGTCTTTTTCGACACGGAGAATGACCAATCTCGTGTTAACATGGAGGAGAATGGTCATTCTCCGTATTAAAAAAGACGGAGAATGACCATTCTCCGTGTTAAAACCACGGAGAATAGCTATTCTCCGTACTAAAATGACGGAGAATGGCCATTCTCCGTCACTTTACCACGGAGAATGGCATTCTCCGTGTTAAAACCTATAGAAAATTGTCATTCTCCGTGATTTTTAACACGACGAATGCCATCCTCCGTGGTTTTTTAAAACGGAGAATAGTCATTCTCCGTCATTTTAGCACTGGAGAATGGTCATTCTCCGTGGTTTTAACACGGAGAATATTTTTTTTAGAAAAATTTTGTCAGAAATAAAGAGTTTCGTTCTTCTTTCAAAACGATGATAATTCCTTATGGAAAAGAAGAAGAAAGATCTTCTCTCCACAATTGACCTAATCGTCGGAAAAACTTCAAATGTCTCCACGATGAAGATGATGATGATGGTGATGATGATGACGAGCGATGATCTGAGTTCGACTGAAGAAAAGCACCCCGAACTACGAACGATCTTTGCGATCTCTGCTGAAGATGAGAGCAATGGAATTCATATTTCCCGTGAAGAAGAAGAAGACGAAAATCGCAATCCAGATCTGAGTTTTTTGAATTCAAATACATATAGATGACCAATTCGCGCGGAGGGGTAGTTTCGGTATTATAAAAATAGCAGTTTCCAGCAGGTGGCATCTAAAAGAGAATCTTGGAATATTTAACGTGAAAATACTTAATTCTGGGTATTTAATAAAACTCATCCAGCGGGTGGGCATTTCATAAAAGCCTACCCCGAAATTGGGTTTCTCAGCAATTTCCAGTTTTTAAAATATTTCTTATTCATAATTGATGACATTGAGGTGAAGACATTGTTAAGTGCATTGTCTAAAACTGTCACGCCCCGCTCCCGTAAGAGCGATCGTCCTCGCTAAGGCGTGATGCCGCACGGGCCTAGGTTGCGCCCGTGCAAGGCCAAGTCCAGAAACGGCCGATTTAGCTAGGCCACAGAGTCGCACAGAGTGTCCCCATTGCAGCGGAAAGTAAATAAACACAAGTAGAAGTAAATTCGAACTCTTTATTGATATTCATGAAGGTTACAAGCGGCGCTAGGCCGATATTACAAATCGTTCAAGCTCTCTCTCAAACATAAAAGGCGTGCCAAGTGGCTTACAAGATGGAATGATACATGGCGATGTTCCAATACATTATGTCCTGTATATGGTGCTCCAGCTCCTTGCAACGCTCCAAGGCTCGAGAAATAGCTCCGCGCCTTAGCACGTTCGAGGAAAGCTCCGCACCCGCCGACGTTTCCTGCTTCCTGCAAGCAAACTGTGGGGTTATCAGTACATTGTTATGCACTGGTGGGGAGGCTAGCTCGCCCACAACGCTATCATTACCAAACACGTTCCATTTACTTTTGTGCATCTATCATTCATTGTCTTTCTAATCTTGCCTTAGGGTCATTTTCATGGCATGATATAACCTATCTCGTGTTACCGATTTCATAGTGTCGCATAAAATACATTTACAACTTACCCATACTTACCGTCCGGTCTTCCCTGTTCAAAGTAAATCAAGTTAGACAACAGTTCATATGTAGACCAAGTCATGATTCATGTACGCACTCAGTGCCGTGCTCGTGTTCCTGCCTCAGGTTCTAGCGAGTCATAGCATGTTCTAGCACATCGTGGGCACGTTATCTACTCATTGAATAAAGTACTCTTATCATTTTGTGTGTTACCATTCAGGCATATTCATAGGGCACTTCATTTAGTTAACTTAGACTACTTTGATTTCAATGCAAGGACTTGCACGTGGATTGCCACCAGCAAAGCCCACTTAACTCTATATGCACCGGTCGCTGGCATCACAAGCCATTTTGGACATCCAAGCCGTGGTATTTCGCAACCAACGATAGGGTGAGGACTGGCACACCCCGTTAGTCTCTTGAAATACGCCTGCACTTACGTCCCCCGGGTGGCCGAGTCCGCACCCAGGCAGCCCGTAAGCCATATTTTTGATTCCGTCCGGACCGGCACGTCCTTCACACTTTGACCATGCCGCGGAATCCCTTTTCTCTACGGTCACAGCATACGCCACCCCTCGCTCGTGCCGTTTGTCCACGACCATTTCGTATTAACTTGTCTTTTTAACTTAACGGCTATCTCCGCCGTAGGCTAACCCTTAGCCTTCTTACGTTATCGACCAGGTTGGCGTCCGTGCAGCGCGGGTAGCGAGCCCCGTTGCACGTGCCCGTCACACCTGTCGCTAACTATTCTTTCTTATCTTATCTTTCATTCATTCATTCTTTTCTTTGTTTCACTTGTCCGTTTGTTCATCGATTCATTCATGTATTCATTCTTTCATTCGTTGATTCATTCATTCACTTATTCGTTCATTCATTCATTCATACATTTTGCAACTCTCCGTGCGGGAGTCGCCTTGGCGACCCATCGGTCCCATAGCCTTTCAATGTCGCTAAGCTCTACTCGGAACGACTATATTGATAGTCTTCCCGTCTCATTGTTGTAAACCATTCATTGTTTCATTGTTGAACGCATCAGAGACGTAAACGTAAGCTTATGCCTTAGCACGAGCGTGGAGCGCGGGCGAGAGTTCTCTTACTTTTCCATGTTCCTTTCCATATTCTATACAAGCATACAAGTTGGGATTATTCCCTTAGCTAGGTGCGTTGAGTCATTTATTAGCATGCACGGGGTTATCGCCTAGCGATTTACGTGATAGTGTCCGCATTATTATGTGTCTAGGCTAAGCAGAGACGGGTTCATCGGAGCCACCCACCTTAGTGATGTTTGCATCGGTCGAGCGATACTCCGAGCGCGCCTTTGATAGTCTAAGTCTGGATCCATCTTTGACGAGCCATTGCAAGTCTTGCATCGATTCGCATCGATACTTCATTGGGTCGACACAACTCTTCGAGTCGACGGCTCGTTTAAGTCGTTGAACATGCCGTTTGAATCGGCGTTCCGCTAGGGCGGAGCGGGCCATTACATCATACACCACTCAAAACAAGTCTCGTCCTCGAGACTTCCTGAGTGCAGGTCATCCTACCATTCCTCACCTCACGTCGTCGTATTTCTTAGGCAATCCCTATCGAACGGCTCTATCGTTCTATGGCGCCGAATTATACTCGATACCTTTCCAAGTTCCGTGTCACATACGTTTGGTCGATTTTATTGAGTAACTTTTCATTCATTTTAGAGTTGATGGCACTTATTCAATTCAAGTGTTTCTTTGACTTGGTTGCTATTTCGACGTATCATGGGACTGAAACGGTCGTACGAGGTGCGTTGTAATTCTCAAACACGAGAGTTGTAGGCTGAGGCAACTCACTCGCTCGTTCATGCGCATCTCAACACCCACTTGCAGCTGCATTCGAGTTCATCACATCGCTGAGTTTGGATCGTGCACATATTCAAGGCGTCCCCCGAATACGTACATTTCAACCAAGCTTAGCGATTAGCGAAGTCGGACAAGCTACTCGTGATAGTTTCGATTTGCCGATCGTTTGCTAACTTCGATTTGAAACCTAACTCATGTGTATCTCACTATCGTTTATCTCGGTCCTCGAGATGATCCGGTTCGCTTCTCAAGCGTTCTTGTCAACGAAATCAATACGATTTCTTCTTAGCGGAGTCGATCAAGTCTAAGTAATTTCCGTCCGATTCAAGACCAAGTATCGTACCATCATCGAGTATTTCTTTCTATCAACGATTCAATTCGTTATCCCAACTTTACTCGCGCGTCATCCATTCCTATTATTCCCTTCGTTTGGGGCCAATCTCATCGTCGTTCACGCACACTCCCTGTTTCCCGTCCTACTCTAAGTCTTGCTGCCACAAGTCTATCGTCCATCCAGACGATACTGTAAATGCCATCGTACAGGTTCAAACACTCGGCATAGGGTCGTCCGCCTATCCGCTAGGTCAGCTCACAAGGTCATAGTTACACGTCAAGTCCGTGGCTCATCGTGCAAGGTCGTTGCACGACGCTCGTCCCAAATCCTATGGTTAAACCATTTGTTCGTTTGTACGGAAGTTTCTACCCAAGCTCGCGTCACTCAGATTTCTAAACATCGAGCATGATCACCTAATTCGCATCAAGACTTACGTCGCACATACTCAATTCCATTCAATCACCAGTTCTAACCAATTCGTGTATTCGATCACGAGGTCATCCAGTTCGACAATACATTGCGCCCCAATCTCACGCGAGTCCGATTATCCACGGCGGTTCATGAATCACCATGCACGCTCCCGCGGAATAATCATTCTCATCGGGGCGTAACTCTTGTTTGAGTTTTAGACTAACCCATTCTCGATACGCGGATTGGACCTACTCAATCCTCAAGTTCAACCTTTCAAACACATAAATTCATTCTCAAGTCCACCTTTGCGTCAAACCACAAGTCGAAGCATACAAATTGCCACGCCATGCAAGTGCCGATCACTCCCGCTATACGAATCACCGTACCAGCGCTCACGCGGAGTGATAGCCCTAGTCGGCGTGACGCATGTGCGAGGCTGAAGTTGCGCTCGCATAAGACAAGAACGTCAACGTTGTGGTTATCAACGAAGCAAATCCAAACATTCCATTTCCTCCAAGCCAAGATCTTTATTCGATAGTCCGTCCGTCATGCGTTCAACTAGAAAATCCTCGAGCCGAGTCTATCTTTTCCTCGACACATTTTTTAACATTTCAAGTATAGCGTCCAACGGAACAATGACATTTGTACGACCGTCATTCGCCGAGTCAGAGTGCCCCCGAGTTATCGCATATCGATCTTTGATACGCCTCAATACCATCGACGATATGCGTAACCTGACGATCTTCCTTTGCAACCAATTTCGAGTCGTGCGACTGATGCTATTGTCCGAGTTGGATAATCCACAATTTCTTCGATATTCAAGTTCAAGTTTGATCGCTATTCCTCAAGCTTGTTTTTAAGATCGTTGTTCAAAACTCAAGTCACATCTTATTTGAATCAATCCCAAATCGTACGCGCGATCCTCTAAGTTTCCTCGATCAAGACCATTCATTTTTCATTCATCGTTCCGAATCATTTTCTAACTTGCGTTGCCCATTGACAAGTTGTCCGAACGACATCTCGTTTGGGACATTCGAAGTCAAGACCAACTAAGCATGACGCGTTGTAAGGCTTTGCGCAATCGCATCGCCTCGCCGACATACTCGTTCTATCCATAAATCTTTTAGTCTCGCTCGAACAATTTCTATGTCGTCCATACACCACTCAGGGTTCGAGCCACTCGACAAATCGTCGACACTCATTCTTATTCTTCTCCGAACCTATCACATACACCACTCGAATTCAAGCCATATGATCTAGTCCTCAATCACGTTCGCATCATGCGCTAAGACATCCTTCAGATTCGTTCGACGAATCTCTAGCGTAATCGCTCACGTCGCCTCGACGTACTAAGTCGTTCATACTAATCCTCAAAATTCAAGCCAATCTCTCGTGCACGCCAAAGCGTTAGTTTGATAGCGTTCCTATCGATATACACTCTAAGTGTATCTCCGTTCCCGACCGAGCGATACTTGATATCGCTCGCCACTCGATTGTACCAGAAGTCGAGGTGCGCGACACGCGGCACAACATAACCAAAAGGTCGTGTGTATAGCCATCCCGTACGGACTATATTCGAGTTTGCATGATCACTTATTCTCGTTCGAGCGATAATCGATCTCACTCGCAACTCGTTTGCACCAGAAGGTCTAGGTGCGCGATACTCTGCACAACTTAGCCAAAAGGCTACGTGCATAACCATCCCGTTCAAACTATATTTTGGTCTCGTGTACTCGTTTGCCGTCAGCGTAAGCTCATTCAAGCACGCACTGCGTTTGCTAACTCTTAGCATCGGTTCCTTCCAACTCAAGTCCGTCGTGGTGGCACAAAGGCCTTTGTCTATCGATCCCGTCCAACCGAGTACTCGTACGAGCTTTTGAAAGTATTAGACTTATTGTATGGAACATCCCAAGGTACAACGAGAGAGAGCGTACACTTCTTTTGTTTCAACGAGCTTTCAAAACTGAGAGTATCGAAATGAAGTCCAAGGACGTAAAGCCGTGCTCTGATACCAATCTGTCACGCCCCGCTCCCGTAAGAGCGATCGTCCTCGCTAAGGCGTGATGCCGTACGGGCCTAGGTTGCGCCCGTGCAAGGCCAAATCCAGAAACGGCCGATTTAGCTAGGCCACAGAGTCGCACAGAGTGTCCCTATTGCAGCGGAAAGTAAATAAACACAAGTAGAAGTAAATTCGAACTCTTTATTGATATTCATGAAGGTTACAAGCGGCGCTAGGCCGATATTACAAATCGCTCAAGCTCTCTCTCTGAACATAAAAGGCGTGCCAAGTGGCTTACAAGATGGAATGATACATGGCGATGTTCCAATATATTGTCCTGTATATGGTGCTCCAGCTCCTTGCAACGCTCCAAGGCTCGAGAAATAGCTCCGCGCCTTAGCACGTTCGAGGAAAGCTCCGCACCCGCCGACATTTCCTGCTTCCTGCAAGCAAACTGTGGGGTTATCAGTACATTGTTATGCACTGGTGGGGAGGCTAGCTCGCCCACAACGCTATCATTACCAAACACGTTCCATTTACTTTTGTGCATCATCTATCATTCATTGTCTTTCTAATCTTGCCTTAGGGTCATTTTCATGGCATATGATATAACCTATCTCGTGTTACCGATTTCATAGTGTCGCATGAAAATACATTTACAACTTACCCATACTTACCGTCCGGCCTTCCCTGTTCAAAGTAAATCAAGTTAGACAACAGTTCATATGTAGACCAAGTCATGATTCATGTACGCACTCAGTGCCGTGCTCGTGTTCCTGCCTCAGGTTCTAGCGAGTCATAGCATGTTCTAGCACATCGTGGGCACGTTATCTACTCATTGAATAAAGTACTCTTATCATTTTGTGTGTTACCATTCAGGCATATTCATAGGGCACTTCATTTAGTTAACTTAGACTACTTTGATTTCAATGCAAGGACTTGTACGTGGATTGCAACCAGCAAAGCCCACTTAACTCTATATGCACCGGTCGCTGGCATCACAAGCCATTTTGGACATCCAAGCCGTGGTATTTCGCAACCAACGATAGGGTGAGGACTGGCACACACCCCGTTAGTCTCTTGAAATACGCCTGCACTTACGTCCCCCGGGTGGCCGAGTCCACACCCAGGCAGCCCGTAAGCCATATTTTTGATTCCGTCCGGACCGGCACGTCCTTCACACTTTGACCATGCCGCGGAATCCCTTTTCTCTACGGTCACAACATACGCCACCCCTCGCTCGTGCCGTTTGTCCACGACCATTTCGTATTAACTTGTCTTTTTAACTTAACGGCTATCTCCGCCGTAGGCTAACCCTTAGCCTTCTTACGTTATCGACCAGGTTGGCGTCCGTGCAGCGCGGGTAGCGAGCCCCGTTGCACGTGCCCGTCACACCTGTCGCTAACCATTCTTTCTTATCTTATCTTTCATTCATTCTTTCTTTTCTTTGTTTCACTTGTCCGTTTGTTCATCGATTCATTCATGTATTCATTCTTTCATTCGTTGATTCATTCATTCACTTATTCGTTCATTCATTCATTCATACATTTTGCAACTCTCCGTGCGGGAGTCGCCTTGGCGACCCATCGGTCCCATAGCCTTTCAATGTTGCTAAGCTCTACTCGGAACGACTATGTTGATAGTCTTCCCGTCTCATTGTTGTAAACCATTCATTGTTTCATTGTTGAACGCATCAGAGACGTAAACGTAAGCTTATGCCTTAGCACGAGCGTGGAGCGCGGGCGAGAGTTCTCTTACTTTTCCATGTTCCTTTCCATATTCTATACAAGCATACAAGTTGGGATTATTCCCTTAGCTAGGTGCGTTGAGTCATTTATTAGCATGCACGGGGTTATCGCCTAGCGATTTACGTGATAGTGTCCGCATTATTATGTGTCTAGGCTAAGCAGAGACGGGTTCATCGGAGCCACCCACCTTAGTGATGTTTGCATCGGTCGAGCGATACTCCGAGCGCGCCTTTGATAGTCTAAGTCTGGATCCATCTTTGACGAGCCATTGCAAGTCTTGCATCGATTCGCATCGATACTTCATCGGGTCGACACAACTCTTCGAGTCGACGGCTCGTTTAAGTCGTTGAACATGCCGTTTGAATCGGCGTTCCGCTAGGGCGGAGCGGGCCATTACAAAAACTAGATAACCAATTTTAGAATATCTTTTATAACTTTTGCCATATAAGCTTTACATTTTACTTGACAATTGGTTGTAGAAGGATTTTTGAATAAAAGTTTGTAATTCCTAGCTGGGAACAAATTTGTTTTCGAAAGTCACAGCGGGATTGGATATTGTTTTTACTTCTATTTTTTTTTTCTCTTTAAAAGACGGCCCGAGATTTAAAAATAAACCTTTTTTCCTGCTTAAAACGGTCCAATGGAGATTTCTAAATTTGAGTTTCAATCATACTTATGATTGTATTTGATAAAAAATTTTATACTAGTCGATAAAGTTTTGCATATAAAAAACAGTTCTCCAATAGTTTTGCATTTCTATTCTACTTGTTTTTGTTTTTGTTTTTGTTTTTTTCCTAAAGAGGATTACTACCCTAATAAGAGACGGTTCAAGATTGTTAGCCAATAACAGCTTATCAAAAATAATTTTGAAAAATAAGTTCACTTCTAGGACAATTTTAAGTTATTTCTCCTATAGACTTTTGAAAATTTTTAATCATCTGAAAGCAAACTTTATCATTGGAAAAGAGTACAAAACTCGGACTATATTTGATTTGTTACATTGATTTTTCGTACCGATTTAAGAATTCTAAGTACAATAAAATAAGTACATCCAAAGTATAATGCTATACAATTCAAAATTTCAAAACATTTACCAACTTCTTATTATTTTCATTATATAGGGTTGATAGAACCACTAATTAAACTCATATATTTGCACTTCTATTGTGAGAAACCTGAAAGAAAATGTATACATGTAGCCACGTTTGTTTGCGGAAAGAAAATTGAATTTTTGATAATTTTTTTTTTTTCCTTTGGAAAGGTACAATTCCAATCAATTTCCTTTATGATGTTTGGAAAAACCAAAAAATTTGGAGGAAAAGTGAATCTTAGAGGAAAAAATGAATCCTTGGATTGGTTTGAGAAATCCATATTTTTCTTCCTCTTGACAACCAAATTTATTTCCTCCTCATTTTCTTTGACATCCAAATAAAGGAAAGGAATCACTTTGCTTTCTCAAGGCTTCAATTCCAGGAACCAAACATGGAATTGGTGTTCTAAGTAATTTGCAGCAAAATTAAGAATCAATAATCCTGATAAACCCTATTTTTTCATTAATTAAAATCTATGAAAAATTCTAAATTAACGATGTTTATTTTATTCATTTTGTTTATTATGGGATCCCTCGTTTGGTTGAAGTTTCATCACGGACTTTCTGAAGCACATGTCACACGTGTGTTGTTTAACCAGATCAAATTTTGTCACTTTAAATATCGAATATCTCGTCCAACTAATGGCCTAAGTTTGATTATTATTATTTTAGTGAATACTAAAATGCATATTTCAAACAACTGACGGAAGTTGCAAAACGTAATTTTATTTTACATTTATTTAGTAAGAATAAAGAAAATAAGTTGTATTAAAAAATATTTTATTGTTTATTTTCAAATTATAACGTACTTCATTGAATTTTGTTTCTAAAGATGTACATGGTCACTTAGAAAACCCTTCAAATGCATTCGGTATTCATGTAGCTTCTGGTTGAGTACGTTAACAATAGGTATAACAATATCTAAATCATTGGGTTACTATTCTCATTAAATAAAAAATTCAAAAATAAAATATATGTTAGAATTGTCTGATTGCGTTTTCAAACAAATTTGATTAGAAATTTCTTGACAAAATAACCTTATATTTTTTGTTACGTTAAGAAATCATAATGATACATATTTTTGAAACTAAGCTAAATATAATTTAGATTAATTAATTATTGTTAGCATTAGTTATTTATTTGATTTATATAACTAGAGTGATGATGATAGTTACTATGAAGATTGTATCACCATATCATATAGTTTCCATAAAGATTGTATCATATCATAAATAAATAATGCACGTCACTCATTGTTTTGTTTTCATAACTAAAAGAATGACAATACTAAATTGTTTTTATAAAGATTGTAACAAAATATTTAAAAAAATTCACATTACATAATGAAACAAAAAATTAAAAAAATACTTATTGTAGACGAGAGCTATGTTGTTTTCTAGATAAAAATAAATTTCTCAATTCATTTTTTCAAGTTAGAGAAGTAATTCATTTCCAAGAAAATTATATTTAGGGTGCGTTTGATTGGACTTTTTTCCATGGAAAATTTTTCCATCACAAATTTTCCACCAATGTGTGTGTTTGATAGCCTATATTTTCCATGGAATTATTTTCCAAAAATTCTTCATTTTCCACATTTTCTTCCTAAAGTGTGGAAAATGATTTCTGGTCCAGCCCATAAGAAATGAATTCCATGGAAAATATATATCCCCCCCCCCCCCCCCCCCCCCCCCATCCCCCTTTCTCTCTCTCTCTCTCTCTCTCTCGCGATTTCTAGGTCACTCGGGAGAAGGAGAAGCTCTTCCTGCCGAAGAAGAAGAAGAAGCGCTCTCTCTCTCGTTCTCTCTCGATTTCTAGGTCGCTCGACTGGAGAACTCTTCCTCGTCGGCCGAAGAAGAAGAAGAAGAGGTACTCCTCTCTCTCTCTCTCTCTCTCTCTCTCTCTCTCTCTATATATATATATATATATATATATATATATATATATATATATATATATATATATATATATAGATCGGATCATCTCTTCCCTCTCTCGATTCGAACATCTCTCTCCCCTATCGAGATTTGGGTACCGTTGGTGGCAGATGAGATAGGAGGCGGCCGGAACTGGTGAGTGTCGGCCATTCCACCTTTTCCTCTTTTTGTTGTTGTGGTCGTATGGCTGTGGTGGGGGTGGTGTTGAATAGTGAGGATGGGGGTGGCTGGCCGGTGTTGGCCCTGGTGGTGGTGGTGTCGTGGGCTGCAGGGAGGAGGAGATGGCGGCGCTGGGTTGGTTGGGAGATGGCTGGAGCTAGGAGCACAGTTGGGAAGCGGAGGGGGCGGTGATGGTTGTAATAATTGTAAAGAACAATTATTGGATGCGACGTTCGGGGTCGAACCCAAGGCCTACACTCGGCTGACACGGAGATGAGATTTCTGTACACAGACACTTCATCACATTAGTGTATTGGCGAAACGTCGACGTCGACAACAACGACAAAGATCAAATGATTCATTGTGTTTAATCGATTTGGTTTATTGGTTTATTCGATTTATTTGGTTGGATATTTCTATTGTTTAATGTATCGGATTCAAAGTCAGAATTGTGGTTTAACTATATTAAAATATGCTAATAATGTAGAATCGAATGATTTTGACTTGCTATTAACTCTGATTTTGTGTTAGAATGGCGAGAGTACCGAGGCAAATGCAACTTGTCGCTGTGTTTTGGACGATGATGATGCAAGCAGTGGCGATCTATAGTACTATGATGCACCATCATTTTACCCGACGTCTCACAAGGCACCCTCATCGTAATTATAGAGCTGAGAGAGAGATTGCATTGAATCGAATGTTCGGCTTGAGTGACAGGATATGCCATGAGATGCTTCGGATGAAAATTGGTGCATTCCAACGATTATGTGGTCGCTTACGTGGTTACGGTTTAGCCGATAGCCGGTTTGTGCGAGTTGAAGAACAAGTGGCTATGTTTTTAAGCACAGGTGGCCACGACCATCGTAGCAGGATGGGGGCTTACACCTTTTTCAGGTCTAGCCAAACTGTGAGCCACTATTTCCATAGGGTGCTAAATGCATGTCTTGCACTCTATAGGGACGTCGTCGTCAACGTCACTGCCCAGAACTCTCCCTACGATAAGGGTGACGAAGGCTGGTACCATTACTTTCAGGTGCAATGTTTATTTACTATTAGAAAGTTATGTTTTTATTTTTTTAGTTAAAATTAATAGAAAATAGTTTTTATTTTTATAGGATGCTGTGGGTGCCATCGACGGTACTCACATTGCTGCAAACGTGCCTGTGCATGAACACCCTAGTATCGAAATAGAAAACAAATAATATCTCAAAACGTTTTGGTGGCATGCACATTTGATATGAAGTTTACCTACGTGCTTGCTGGCTGGGAGGGGTCTGCGCATGATGGTCGTTTGTTGAGGAGTGCAGTTTTACGGCAAGGACATAGACTAACGGTTCCAATTGGTATGCTTTACATCTCGTGATTGTTCATAAATTTAACAACTTAACTATTAACATCTAGATGCATTAATAGTTATCTCTAATAATAGGTAAATACTATCTTGCCGATGCGGGGTTCCCCTTGGTTCCAGGCTTCGTCACACCGTATCGGAGTACGCGTTATCATCGTAGAGATATCGTGGGGCTTCTTCCTCAAAATAGCAGAGAGTTGTTTAACTTTCGCCACTCATCTCTCCGTAATGTTGTTGAGAGGACGATTGGCTTGTTGAAGAAAAGATTTGCTTATCTTAGACACCAACCGTTCCACGATATTGACACGCAAGCGAAAATAGTTCTTGCATGTTGTGCCTTGCATAACTTTTTACGAGTTGATGACAATGATGATCTCTGTGATGAATATACAGAAGGTGATAATTTCGAAAGTGAAGGTGAAGATGAAGTTAACCCTCCACATGTCGATGTACCCGAAGGTGCCCTCGACAATACCCACATCACTGTCACACCTGAAGCTGCGTGGACCAATAAGAGAGCTACGATCACTAATGATATGTGGGATGATTATAATCCCAATACTTATGTGCCAATTGTTTGAACATTATAGTACTTGTTTGAGACTTGTTTTATCACCTATTTTATAGTATCTTCATGTAATGTTGCAAATGAGATATGTATCCATTACTGAAAATCATGTGGAGATACCTGTTTCCATTATCATTATATGGTTTTTGCTTAAGCTTCATATTTGAGATGGTTTGAACCCTCCTTAATACTTCAAAAGTGAGGGTGAAGGTTTTGGGCTTTCAATTTTGTCATTGAGTTCTGCTCAGCTGTGTCATTCATTTCCAGGATTTTGTTGAGATAGGGATTGAATCTTGGATTTCCAGGATTTTTGCATGGTATCATAAACTTCTTATTAAGATTGTTATCTTGGATTTCCAGGATTTTGTTCAATCGATTATTAGATACATCAATATTGTATCAGTGTTCAATGAAAAGTAATACATGGACTGGACTTACTATCATCCAACCTACAGGTATCAGCTTTATAATGAAGTTTTATAAAGTTTTATAAAGTTGATCTTATTATGTTGCTTCCTATTTGTATAGTGTATTATGAAGTTCTTGCATTTTCATTACCTGTAGCTCACAGACCTGTAGGTATCTGCCCATTATATTCATGTCCTGTAGGGATGTTCTTTTTCCTATATTTTACCTTTCTGTTCGAGAAATGAAATTATTTTTGACTGACCTTTTCTAATGGCTCGTAATATATTCTTGATGATCATGGAATGGCTTTTGAAGTCTTAAATTATGTGTTCAATGTGTTACCTGATGCAATCTGCAAACTACATTTTGGAAAAAATCTGATGCAATCTGCAAACTGCATTTTGGAAAAAATCTGCAATCTGATGCAATCTGATACAATGTGTTCAATGTGTTACCTGTCTTGTGAATGGCTTTTGAAGTCTTAAATTATGTGTTCTTTTTACATAATGAGCCATCAATTGGTGATGGATAAAAGAGGAGGAATCCTTGAACCTGGCAGCTTGGTCATGTGGATACCTTTCAGGAAGTTCCTGATAAAGGCCTTTATCAATTGGCAGTATGAATCCAGCACTTCTGAGTAGTTATCCATGCATTCTTACTTCTGACAAAATAATTCAAATAATCTTCTCTCAGAGTTCTACATAATTTTGAAGTCTTAAATTATGTAGGTCAATTGGCAGTATGAATCCAGTCAAGTTTCCTGATACAGTCAAGTTTACATGCTGTTACATGCTGATACCTGTTACATGCTGCATTCTTGTTAAGTTTCCTGATAATTGATGTGGCCTTTGGGTTCCCATTTTGGAATCATAAATGTGTATGTACACAGATTTTGCATTAAGCATGCCATTGGCAGTATGAATCCAGTATAGTTTATCAGGCTGATTTCTTGCAGGAAGAGGAATAAGGAGGATTGCTGCAGCTTCATTAGAAGGGAATAGACTATTGGAAGTGCAACTGATAATATCACAAACTTTTTGTACTTGAAGGTGAGCTCCTGGCTTCAAATATTTTGTTTTAAGGAGTTGCTCTAACAAATTAGATCATTAATATTCTGGTATTCATAACAAATTTGACTGATGCCTGGTAAGAGAACAATTGTAACAGTTAATATGGCAAGCCAACAAGTTGGACCCCAAGTCAAAAACAATCCGAGGAAGCAAGTAAGGTGGAGTGAAAATATGGATCAAGTGCTAATCAATGGTCTTCTTGAGATAGTGTTGGCCGGACCAAAACGAACCGAAAAGGGGTTCAAGTCCGAGGAGTTTACAAAGGTTAAAACGTTATAGTTTTTTTACTTTCAATAATATTTAAAATGTGAGTATGTGAATGTATAATTGATGTATTTGATGCTCTACTATACAGGTTATAGAGAAAGTGAGGGAAGCATGTCATATTTCTGTTTCTGTTGACAATGTGAGGGGGCAGATTAAAGACGTTAAAAAAGGAATGTGATGACATCACGGAATTGTTCAAAATTAGTGGCTTTGGATTGGACCCTAGCGGACGAGTTTCAGCCGATCCAATCACTTGGGAGACATATATTAAGGTAATGTCTCAGTCTTGTAGAGATAATTACCTGTTAATTTGATCATTTTGACTCTAGTTTTACTTGTTCTAGTGCTATAAAGAATATATAGAGCACTAGAAATGATAGTTGAGTTTTTATTAATTTGAACGTCGTTAAATCACTGAAGATAACAAAACAAAGTCCATTTGCAATAATGTCAAGATCTTCTTGGTTCTGTGATTGTTAAGTTCCTGTGCCTGTTTCATCACTTGGTTCCAGTTCTGATTCTGATTGCAGTTCTGGTTCTAAGTTTTGGGATTCTCAGCTCCTTTCCTGTGCCTGAGTATGCTCACTTCAAAAATGCTTTTGTTCGAATATTCTTTCCCTTCAACCCTGTGAATCTTTCCATTCATGATCATACAAAAATGCTTTTGTTCATGATCATACACTGTTGCTTACCTGCCTATAATTATTAACAAAAGATTTTCCGCATGTGATGATTAAAATGGTCTTGAGCATCATTTTTTCGATACATGTCTTAGAATTTGTAACTACCAAAATATGGTGCTCAATCACCCCTGTCCCTGTTTCATCACAGGAACTTAACAAGTGATGAAACAGGCACAGAGAAATTACTAAAGTCCCTGAAGTAAAAAATCACAGGTTCCTCGGACTGTAACCAAACACAAGGCCCTCTGTTCTGTGATTGTTAAGTTCCTGTGCAATGTGTTCAATGTGTTCAATGTGATACAACTGATGAGTTATCCCTCTATAATTGTTGAATCCCAGAGTACACCAACATAGTTGGGGTGAGAATGGAACAACTGATGAGTTATCCCTCTATAATTGTTCACTGCATACTCTTTGTTTTGATACTCTGCACCTTGCATTTCTTTCATTCCCTGTACATTAGCCTGAGCATAGGATTACTGCAAATGGGTACCTATACTGCCTGCCTATCCTTGTTATGTTCAGATTTGCATATATGTTCAGATTTGCAAGTTATGAAGCATGCTTATCATTTTGTTAGATTTTTAACTTTGGTTCTTGAATGTCTATTTTCAGGAGAAACCTGATGGAGCAAAGATGAAAGGAAAACTATGCCCCAGGTACTATGATTTGCTTACGGTCTTTGGTAACGACGCTGCGACAGGTGATCGAGCGATTTCGGGTAATGATTTTCCTCTGATGAGCGAACCCGTGGATGACTTGGAGGGCGAAAATGATATGGAGGAAACACAACCAAGTCTTTCAACAAATGCGCATCCACATCGGTCGGTTCAAGGGGGTTCTTCACAACGACGAAAGCGTATAAAACCAATGGAAGATGCTGCATTGGCCCTTGCAAAGATAGCAAAGTCCTTCGAGATGATTGCCGTTGCTTTCGACAAACAAGCCGTTGCTTTCGACAAACAAGCATCACAAAATTATGTGAATGGACAAGCACTCTTGGAAAGGCTAAAAGAGATGGACCTCGACCAAGGAGATGTAATAGATTTGATGGAAGTGTTTGAGGGGGACGAAAAGGCGGAAAAGTTCTTCCTTGAGATCACGGATCTAGAGTTCTGACGATTATGGGTCTATCGTAAGCTTGGACGGGATCCTCCCCGTTGATATTTTTTAGCATTTCATTTTAGAACGATGGGTGTGTTGGATATATATATATTTATATGGTTAAGGAATGACTATAGCAAACTTGGACATTTGTGATAAAGATCCTTTTTTTGTCAGTTGAGTATTGTTTATGTTATGTTTGATTGATATATAATTTTTTGTTGTTTGTTGAATGATTGTGGGGAGTTGGGATGGATTGATATGCGATTATTGTTGTACAATCATTTTGAATGTCTTCTATGTTTGTCCGAATTATCTATATCAAGTGTATAATGTTGATTTTTTCTTTTTTTATGTACAATATAATGTTGAATTGAGTATTGTGGATGTGGAAAATTTAAGTTTTCAATGGAAAATATAAATTTTCCATGGAAAAAAAGTACAACCAAACAACAAAATATCATTTTCCATGTAAAATTGACTATTTTCCGTGGAAAATAAAGCCAATCAAACACCAAATTTAAGTTTTCCGTAAAAATTTATTTGATTTTCCACGGGAAAAAAATTGCAATCAAACACCGCTATTATGGAAAATTTTAAATTCCATGTAATTTTTTTCTTAGGAAAATAAGTCCGTGGAATTAATTTCTTTTCCATGCATTTTCCATCTTGCAATCAAACGCACCCTTAGTTTTTTTTTTTAGGGTGTCCACTTCTTAATGGTGGGCTCGAACTCGTACCACTGTCCCAGGTGCTACACCGTTCCCAACGGACTTAGTTTTTTTTTTAGGGTGTCCACTTCTTAATGGTGGGCTCGAACTCGTACCACTGTCCCAGGTGCTACACCGTTCCCAACGGACTACGGACACGAGTACTTGTTTTTATGTTAAACAAATCTTTTGTTACTATATATTTTAGTTTTCTCCCATATCCAATACTATGCAGATATTACATTTAAGTCTGGTTGAACAAACCAACATAACTAATATCCAATATAACATTTAAATTTAAGTTCGGGGAACATAAGAAAAATGAACTAAATGAACCAACCAATTATTTTCTTTTATTCCCTTACATGTTTATTAGCTTTTTTGGTAAATCATACTATCATGTCTAATAAATGAACGGTCATGGGAATATTGTCTTGTGCATAGGCTATTGTATTTATTACTATTACTATCTAAAATTTGACCAGACTCGGTCCAATGGGCCTTAAATACATCCTCGGAGCAACTAGCTACATCTTGTTATCTTATTATTATAAAAATTTATATGAAAGAAAATAGTTATATGTAATTGGGTAGAACATATATTTTTTAACAAAATAAGGAGTGACAAGCCGCAAGCTGATTTGAGGTTTTAGAAAGAAAAAAAAAAGTTATGGAGCACGTCAAGTCAGGTCAGTTAGACGTCTTCCCGAGGGAAGGCACCAACTCACTTGGGAAAAAACTTTGATACGGTAGGGGTATCAAAGTTTTGATACTCTCTATGTATGACATGTGGGCCCCTCCTGCTTTGTAAAACGTGTACACATATATATACACATAAATTTTGAGAGGGCCCACATGTCATACATAGGGGGTATCAAAATTTTGATACCCCATACTGTATCAAAGTTTCTCTCCTCACTTGGTGTTCCATATTATTGTACTCATATTAGTGGATATGGAAAGATTAGCACCTATTCTAATATTGAATATTGAACATTGGTGAATATCACTTAATTATTAAATACTAAAATAGTTTAAATACTAGTCCATAGGATTTTGTTGTGCTAAATAAATAAATAAATATCATTTAAATATTGAGTATATTTTGGTCATATTATCATGGATTTAAATCATATTTTAACTCAAAGTTGCTAGTTTTTCCATGTACACCAATGTTCAACTTAGTAGACCATTGACTAATTATTTTATTTTAAAAATAATATTTAGAGTGAGAATCTATACTTGTATCCAATCACTTCTCACTTCTCAACTTGTTAGCCTATGTCATGTAGAACTCCGTCACAATATAATTGTTGCTAAGCTATGTTGGAAGCATTTAAAGTTAGAATCTCGTACCATGTAATTCGATCACGCCAATCGTAGAACTTCATCATAATATATTTATTACTCAGACATGTTTATAGTGACGAAAAATATAATACTTTAATAAATAATGTTACGTCCCGATTCCGTAGAATCGATAGTCGTCCCCCGGGCGTGATGTCGTGCGAACTTAATTTGCGATCGCACAAGGCATAGTCATAAGGTAATCCGAAACACGAGATCTAAGAGAGTACACAGACAAATTGAATCACACATTAAGTAAATAAAACTTTGATCTTTATTGATAATGAACAACATTTATAGACTCTAGTACATGACTCTTGCCGCACGGGCTACAACATGACTCAATTACAAAAGAGTGCCGATGAGATAGCCGTTCCATACATTGCACACATCCCTCAATATACAACAAAGTACTCCAGTGACCTGGATGGGAGGAACGTTGAGTTATCTTCCTTGGAATGTTGAGAGTCTTCAAAAGTGGAGGTGCGGGACAAGTCTTCGACGCGCGGCCGAAGCTTCAAAATCACGAACGTCGTCGAGCTAATTGGTGCGTCCTTCCTGGTTCGTGGGACCTGCAAAGAGCGAGGTTCAGTACGATCACATGTACTGGCGAATGGCTAATTAAAATCCAAGCTCTGCATTTGATTCAAGAAGTTTTGTAAACATGTTAGCTAGCTATTTCAATGATCTTCCTAACCATCCTGATCGATTTGCATGTTAACATATTTTGAGGCAAGCATATGAAATTGTATAACATTAAGCAACTATCATAATCATCCCGTGCCACATGCATTTGTTAAGTAGTGAAAGGGTGTGGAGGTCACTGGCAATATCAAGCCATTTCGGACTATAGCTGGGTTAGACGACGACCCTTTCGCGGCGGGTAGCGAGCCCTGTGCGAAATTTTTCGCGTAGCCCACGCCGATGAAAGGTTGGCGCTTGCTATACTCGTTCCTCCCGGGCCGAATCGGTCCCTTGGCCTAGGCAACCGTTCGAGGAAACTTCACCTTGTCGATAAGTTGTCCAATGACCGTTTTGCAGAGTCTTTGTTATGAACTTTAGTTGATTTACTCATTTATCCATATCGTTGTGATAAACGTTAATCGATTCATTCATTGTTTTGCATAGGCTAAGCATAACTGCATAAGGAAGCATGTTTTCTATTTCCAAAATCGGCAGTTTGATAGCAAGTGTCTCGTGAAGAATCGTGCCACAATTTTTTTGATTCTACACTATTTGACAAGCATTCATTTTACTTCACATATTGAGTTTTGAAGTAGAGGGACGAGGCGAAGGAGGTCAGCTACTCGCCTTAGTCTTGCTTCAAGCGAGCGACCGGTTGGCTGCGCTGACGTCGCCTACGCGATCACCTGCAATCGCATAAGCAACTGATTAGAACACTGTGTAATTCAAAGAATTTTGATATGAATGCGAAGCTCGAAAACACAAGTCACGAAAACCCATTCGAAAAACATTCACAAAAAACACATTCACGAAAACCAAAGCCAAAGCCAAATCAAGTGCGGCATGAAAATCAGAGCAACGGGAGGTCTCTTCCGACTCAGCCGCAGAACCAATCCTCGAGGCGCAACCCGCTGAATATGGGACTTGGTTCCGAAGAAGCCATTCCATAACGTGGAATGGATCTTAATTCAACCGTTCCCGTTCGATCGACTCGGCCGATTCCGACCTATCGGTCCCGACCGAATCAATAGCGACAGTGTTCTTTTCTCGTGCACCCCGTGGACGAAAACGGGACACGATGTAGGGATGGGGCACTACAAATAATCAATTGTCAATAACTAACATATTTTTAACAATGAGACAAAATCTATTAATTTGAAATCCTTTCAGATTGGTTTGCTAATACATATCACTATCCTAACTGTCTTCGAAGATTTATTGTTTTTTACCATATTGGAATATAACTAAACCTAGGGTTAGTCAAAATTTGCATTCTAGAGTTTTGCAAATAGACATTAATGTTCTCTCCAAAATTTATAATTTTTTTGATAATGTCTTGTTTGTATTTCTTGATTTGAAAAACAATAAAATATATATAAAAATCTAACACAACTTGTCATTGTATTCCATTCACAAATAATTTCTAGGTGGTTCTCCTCACTCTATAACACTATAATATCTTAATAGTATTAGTATACTTTATTTGTATGTCAAATAGCATATATTTATATTATTATTTAAGAGGCTAATAGTGTCACCCTATCCATAATTGTTAATTTTGTAGGTTCTTGCATATATTTTTCATCCACGTAGATGATCTCATTACACATCATTTTTCTACAAACAAGGTTAGAGACATCGCTCACTAGAATGAAGGAATAATATCCAATTCATTTGCAAAGTATTGAAGTCTACATGTACAAGACAGACGTCTAAAATAATAATTTTAATTCCATAGATGTCCAGTAACAATTGAAAATATCATTTAGAATCAATAAAAAATAATTCAATTCTAAATACTTACACGCTAATTCTTTCATAAAGATGTAGTAGAAAAATTGTTGGGACGAAAATAAATTATAACAAATAAGCTTAAGATAAAAAGTTTGAAAAAACTAACAATTTCGTTAGACTGAATGTCCGTCAATCCATCTAGCAGAATCTATGCAAGTTTAAACATAATTCACAGCAAACTTTCACAACAAGAAGAAATTCGTCACTTTTCATCTCCTCGTCCACGACTCCTCCTCCACTACCGTCCCCATTGTTGGGCGCGTGCGGAAGCGTTTGCCAATCAACCTAACCAAAACCAACCCCCTGTCTAACGGACACCAAGCACAAGATGAAGATAAGTATATGGCGGTGACGTACGTCACCTGGACAAATTGTAACCTTTAATAACTCAGATGAAATTACAAGATTGACAAACTCACGTTGAATCCTTTGTCCTAATAGGTTCAACCCCCTCACCACTCTCAAGAAAAAAAACAGAAGATTACAATTGAGATCGCTCACTAACCCGTAGCAATCTCCCTAACCGAAGTTGACGACTCCTCGATTAGATCTACTTCTTTCTTCTGTCTTCGATGACGAAGTCCTAAGAACAAAGTACAAACTTTCTCTTAGATTTTCTTGTGGATAAGCATCCTGAATCTTCACTTTTATGCTTTGTGCTTATTCTTTGTGCCTCCACCCCCACATATATATAAGATAAGAAAAATCCTATTTTAGGTCATAATATGGTTTCTTAATTAGGAAACCCTCAAATAAGAATCCTATTACACATAAAATAGCCCATCAATTATCCTATTTTAGATCATAATAAGATTTTCCAAAATAAGAATCCTTTTATATCTAAAATAGCACAACACCAATTATGGACATTAAAATCTAATCTAATTAAATATTTAATAAGATTTGGATTCCACAAGTATGTTGTTACCAAATCCAGACTAGACTCCAACAATCTATTCCTCCAGTCCGATGAGAGGGTATTGACCCCATGGGTCCTCAACTGGACTCCATGCCTGTTGTCCTATGACAGAATTCCTGCTCCCCCATGTCACTGATATCCGATCCCCCGAGTTGCTTTGCATCTTCCTTTTTTTCTAGCTCCTCGACCGTCACGTCGACGCTAGCTGCCATGCGTAGCACCTTCTGTACCACTGGGATCCCATCGATATCAATGACACGACAAAGATCGAAGTCCCTAACGATCAGCCTCATCGAAAGTCTTGGCTTCTTGTCCCCAACTTTTGTCCTCCACCGGAAAGTGTTAACATTCCGATGAGCTTCTTTACCCTTGGCTGGCCCAACCAAGCGAACGATGCGGTTCTCACAAGATTCGAACTCCTAAACCTATCCACCTTCGTGTCTGAACTTGAAGCTCCCCGATACACATGCATCCTCGAACAGAACATCACGTACTATGCATGTCGTCGATGATCTACAACTCCCCTTGAACTGTGTGAATAATGATGCTCCCGTCTCAGTTTGAGTTTGCTGTAAAACTTGATCTCCTCCATGGCTTCAAATTGCTGAAACCGATGTCGCTCCATGAAGATTTGGCAAAACACATGTCGCCAAATATGGATCCGTGGAGCAACCCTCACCTGGAGACTGACCAGCTGTCATGGGACTGACAGACTGACCCTCAATCTTTGACTCATCACCATCTGTCGTATTGTCTCGACGAACCGAATCCTCTGTAACCCTCAAAGCATCTAGAAGCCCCTCCTCAACAAGTTATCGACTATCCACCTCCCGTCGAACACCCTTTGAGCCTCCATCCGGTGTCTGTGGTATGCCTGTACAGCTCAGCGGCTTGAGCCTGTACATGCCACAACACAAATCTTTCCGAGCCAGCTGTTGGGAACCCTTCGCAAGCATCCAATCTTTGCTCCAAAACAGATCGCGACAGCCATCATCTGCCAGCTAGGGGTGCAACTCGGGCGGGTTGGGTCGGGCTTGAGGTCAACCCGAGCCCAACCCGATGAATCATAAGCCTAGCCCGAGCCCAGGCCCGACCCGACCTCGGGTTCAACATATGAAGCCCAAGACCAAGTCCAGAGGATCGGGTTGGACTCGGGTTGGGTCGGGTCCATCGGGTTTATTTGTAATGCCCATATCTCGTATTACGTATTGGGAATACGTGTACGTATTTCGGGCTCGTATTTTTGGTTTATCATAATTAGTTAGTCTTGGGTTTTATTTTGTATGTTGCATTAGCATGATTCATCATGGCATTGCATTGGCTTGGTTTGGTTCGGTTTAGTAGGTTTGGCTTAGTTTGGTTTTATGTGGAGAACCACTCCCACCTACCACCACTCCCACCATAAATATCTTCCCATTCTCTCTCTTCCATTATTACTTATTACTCATTCTTCTTCTCCATCTTTACTTCTCCACATACCAGAAGAGAGTGGAGAGCTTAGGCAAGTGCATCTTGCTTCATGGAGGAACCCCATTTTTATTGTTCCATTGTCTTCCTCATGTGTTTCTAACCCACTTTAGTACTTGGCATTTTTCATTTCTATGGTTAAATTTTGTAGATCTAGTTTTGTGGTATTTTTGGTTTCCAGAACTTTTGATCCATCACACTTGCATATTTTTGCTAGTTGATGGTTCCATGTTGTAGAGAATTTCGTTCTACCCCATTTTGACTTATGGAAGTTCGAATTTGGGTTTGGAATGAAGGATTTGTGGAGCTTTGAAGCCATGGATTTCATGACTTTTCTTCTCGGACAAGTGGAGAAGTGACAGTCCTCTGGCCGCATGGCCATTCACTAGAATGAGCCGCATGGCTTTATATAAGTTGTATTATTAAATTTTCTATGCATTTGAATTGCTTGCAGCCGTATGAAAATAATTGCTTGGCCACCTTAGCATTAAATGCATGCACGTGGGAGCAAGCTTAGCATTTAATGCTGGCACCCTCAGTATTATTTAATGCATTAGCTTGGCCTTACAAATTAGCTGGCCGCATGAGAATCCTAGTTGGCCGCATATGGTACTTGGTTAGAGCCGCATGGATTATTTGCATTAGAGTCTCAAACAATTGTGTGCATTAAATAAATGTATTAGTTGCCTGCTTAAAACAAATGGTTGGCCGCATAAGAATATTCAATGCATTATAAATGCATTACAATGATGCATGTCAGCCGCATGCTCAATTCCACATTCAATGCATTATAAATACATTACATACACGCATGCGAATCCATAATATAATGCATACGTTAATGTATGCTGCATGTTGATCCCTTATAATGCATTATATTCATTATTTTAATGCTTATATTCTAAGCTACATTTTAAATGCTTTATAATGCAATGCATTCAATGCATTGCTATCCAGGGAACTAGATTAGGAAGAATGCATTATTTTAATACATTCTTGCATGCACATTCTTTAATGCAATTGTAATGCATACTCCAGTAGAGCCGCATAAGGCTTGCATCAAGCATAGCCGTATGCTATGGTACTAAGCCTAGCCGCAAGCTTCTATGCATTTGATTGCATTAGGCAGTATGCAAGCACAGCCGCATGCAATTATGCATTCACCTCCAATGCATTTAATAAAGCATTTAATGTCCTTTCTTTTATAATACATGTTTCTATGCATTTTCCTAATGAAGCTAAGCTAGCCGCATGGGTCTGGGGGTTATTCCTAAAAGGAATTTTCTTAGGTTTGTCTTATATGCTTTAATTATTGGTTAAAGCATTTTCTTGCTTTAATGATTGGTTAAAGCATTTGTCTTAATACTTTAATGCTTGGATTAAGCATTCTGGGCATGCCAGCCGCATGGCCTTTGACCATTAAATAATATTATTTGCATGTTGTATTTTGCATGGAATCTAAGGTGAGCCGCATAGGCTTCCCTTCCCCCACTATCTAATATTTTGGCCACGTGAGCCACCTTTTTTTTCTGGCAATCATCCTTCCATTGTTTGGCCACGTGCCTTTTCCCTTGTTTAAGTGGAAGCTTACATTTATTGCGGGTCCCACTCTCTTTGACTTTTCTGGTTGCAAGAACATTTCTTGCTGGCCGCATGGCCCCTTTCAGTTATTTTTCTGGCCGCATAAGCTTTGGCTGGCCGCATGGGTGGCCTCCCACTCTCTTTGACCGCATGTTTGTTCTCCCACTTTTGGACCGCATGGGTCCCACTTTGATTGTTTAATATTTTATTTGTCTGAATTGTGGTCAGAATATCTTTCCACTCCCAACATAAAAATTGTAGAGTTTCTCCTTGGCTTCAAGAATATATATATTATATTATATTATTATTTTAATTGCTCAAGTTTCTTCTCTCCTTGATAAATGACATGACTTGATAGTGACCCGCCGTGGTGCACTCCCGACATGATAACTTGACCTGACAAATTTGACATGATAACTTGACATGATAATTCTTGATAGTGGCCCGCCGTGGCGCACTCTTGACATGATAAACCTGGCATGATATTTCTTGAAATGCTGTTGCGACGGCTAACACGACATGACAAGATTGAATAACTAGGACACCGTGGACGATTGTGCTTATACAAATGAATCCGTCTTGTCTTGCATCATGTCTAGGACGGGAATCCCTGAGTACCACGGTCAGGGGTACCCAATGAAATCAACTAAGGCTAACAACTAGAATAAATTCAGTAGTCATGAAGAGATTTTCCAGCTACAGGCAATCCCGTTATCTGGGCGTCCTACTTGGGATCTGTAGCCTGCCGTCGAGTAGGGCACATTTCCAGCACACTGTCATGTGTTGCACCCTCTAAGTCACCTAAGGGTACATGCATTTTCTGGACGATGTACCCATTTGAATACAACTCTAATTGCGTCCGGATAGCCTGGATGGTCTGCAGGGCTTGTGGCTGTAGAATAATCTCACTGCATCTTGTTAGTAATTAGGCTTGTGATAACCCTAGTTAGTTAAAGTATCAAGCCGTACTTATTGCTTGGCCGTGAAATGTTGGATAAAGTTTTCCAGTCTATTCTTGTCTTGATTCTGTACAAGATTGTTACATGACCTGTTTTCTTATTTTATCTTGCCGATAAATGGTAGGAGAAACCAAGTTCGGTTCAGACGAAGGGTTACAACCCCGGTCCTTGTTTGGTTTACGGGTTGTAACCTAGTTATCTGAATAGTTCCAAGGATTACCTCATCGTATATCACCTGTCCTGTTTTTCTTTAATTGTTGTCTTTTATTATATATTATTACTCTTGTGCTGATTGCTGGTTTTAGTTCCTAAGTGAAGCCTCCTTTGTGGTACTTGCTCTTTCTGGGGTCTGACCCAGCTGGTTTTGTATGGCCAGATACCAGAGCAGCTCCAGAGGATCTACCGAATCTCCAGCCACATGGTGACCACTAGAATGAATCCTGGCAACGAGTGGGTTAGCTTTGGCTCTCCCACTCTATTGTAAAATTATTCTTTTGAGGCGTTTAGCCGCTGAGCAAGTGTTAGCTCGTGTACATTTTTACTTACTGTCTGCCTATGGGCTGTAACATGATTGGCAACCTAGGGTTGATCATGTATGACTAAACTTTTGCTAGTCCTCATATTTTATAACGACTAGCTTCATGATCAGCTGGATATATAATGTTTGGGACGCCTTACTATTGTATATTTGGTGATCTTACATATTGTAACTCTATTTACTTGCTTGTGATTGAGACACTAGGCTTGTTATTGACCTTAAGAGACTGATGGCTTATAGATAAACCCTCATATATCTAGACAGCCATGACCGTATAGTGGAGTGGATCCCATTTTATTATACGTAGCTGGCTATGTCTGCCCCCGCTCTCCAGTATTCTGGTTCTGGGGCGTGACATGGTTTAAGTGGTGGCCCATGCAGGTCTTGTAAATCAAGATATGTGAGGGTTTACCGAATAGATGTCTCAGTCAGTACTCGCCCTTGATCTCTGCTCGTATCCTCTTGATTTCCTAAAATTCTTGTCCTGATCACATGCTTGTATCGTTGATCTGTCCTGGTCCTTCCTTATTGTTCCCATGTCGTCTTCTTCAGCGGCATTGAACCTGGACCTGCCGATCAGCAAGACGGATCACCTTCCGTGGACCAGCAGTAACCAGAAGATCAGGCCCAACACTCAGGAGCAGCCTCCCGAGTCGTACCTACTGGAGGAGAGCCGCCAGTTCAGCCAGTCCAGCCTGCAGAGCCTGATAATGGAACTTTGGTGGGTCTCATCAGATCATTGTTAGCTTCCCAAGATCGCCGAGGTGATGCATTGCACTAGGCAGTGGAAGATGCTTTGAACAGAGGCGGTCATCCAAGGAACAGTGCAGCGAACAGTTTCAAGCGCATGAACCCTCCATTCTTCGACGACAACGAAGATGCTATTGCTGCTGATGCATGGCTCCAGGATACTGAAGTCATTCTAGAGGCAGCCAAGACTCCAGAAGATGAGAAGGTGGCCGTGGTGCGTCTACAATTATTGGATCTTGCCCACAGCTGGTGGGCAGCACAGGCTGTAGGATTAATGGCCCCTATTCCATGGGCACTATTCAGATAGAGATTCCAGACTAAGTACTTCGATGTGGTGGCTCGGTACGATCTATAGACCAAGTTCACCAATCTGAAGCAACGAGGCAGAACGGTCGACGGATATACGGTCGAGTTTTCCAGGCTTAGTCGGTTTGCTCCCACCTTGGTGGCGACCGAGTTTGACAGAGCCCAGCGGTTCCAGCAAGGGCTCCATCTCGAGATTTTGTTGGCAGTGGATTAGTTTGAGCATCAGACTTTTGATGCAGAGTTGAGGGCAGCTAGGAGGCACGAGTATACCTCCCACAGGATAGTGGACAGGACCAGAGGTCGGAAGCGATCTCACGGCCAGATGACCCAGTCGACCGTACCAGCCCCGGCAGTCAGGGCTTTGACAATTGAAACTCTGAGGCAGGTGGCCTCAGTGACGTCGGTCACGTCCCCTCAGCAACAGAAGCAGAAGCAGTCTTCCGCAATGGGTTGCGCTCATTGTGGAAAGCCAGGACACGTTGTTTCGGAGTGTCGCAGAGCACATGGATTGTGTTTGGCTTGTGGAGCGCCGGACCACAAGATAGGATCCTGTTCGAATAGGGCAAGTTCCTCATCGGCCCAGACTAGTCCCTCGGTAAGGGGACCAGCCCCAGTCCAGCAGCAGCAACAGTATCCATTGCCGAGGCCATTGCCGCCTCAGGCCCAAGTATTTCAGCAGCAGTACCAACCTCCGAGGCTATTGCCGTCTCAGGCCCTAGCCTTCCAGCTACAAAGACCCTAGCAATATGCCCAGGTCCAAGCTCAGATCCAGAACCGACAACGAGGTTCCTAGCAGGATATCTTCCCTTTTTCTCGTGCCTTCGATTTCCTTGCTTACATACATGATTGCATGATTGATTACTTAGTATAGCTTGCCTGTGATTAGTATAGCTTGTCCTTGCCCCTCTAGCCTCTTGATTAAATTCCGAGGACGGAATTCTTTTAAGGTGGGTAGAGTTGTAATGCCCATATCTCGTATTACGTATTGGAAATACGTGTACATATTTCGGGCTCGTATTTTTGATTTGTCATAATTAGTTAGCCTTGGGTTTTATTTTGCATGTTGCATTAGCATGATTCATCATGGCATTGCATTGGCTTGGTTCGGTTTAGTGGGTTTGGCTTGGTTTGGTTTTATGTGGAGAACCACTCCCACCTACCACCACTCCCACCATAAATATCTTTCCACTCTCTCTCTTCCATTATTACTCATTACTCATTCTTCTTCTCCATCTTTACTTCTCCATCTACCAGGAGAGAGTGGAGAGCTTAGGCAAGTGCATCTTGCTTCATGGAGGAACCCCATTTTTATTGTTCCATTGTCTTCCTCATGTGTTTCTAACCCACTTTAGTACTTGGCATTTTTTATTTCCATGGTTAAATTTTGTAGATCTAGTTTTGTGGTATTTTTGGTTTCCAGAACTTTTGATCTATCATACTTGTATATTTTTGCTAGTTGATGGTTCCATGTTGTAGAGAATTTCGTTCTACCCCATTTTGACTTATGGAAGTTCGAATTTGGGTTTGGAATGAAGGATTTGTGGAGCTTTGAAGCCATAGATTTTATGACTTTTCTTCTCGGACAAGTGGAGAAGTGACAGTCCTCTGGCCGCATGGCCATTCACTAAAATGAGCCGTATGGCTTTATATAAGTTGTATTATTAAATTTTCTATGCATTTGAATTGCTTGCAGCCGCATGAAAATAATTGCTTGGCCACCTTAGCATTAAATGCATGCACGTGGGAGCAAGCTTAGCATTTAATGCTGGCACCCCCAGTATTATTTAATGCATTAGCTTGGCCTTACAAATTAGCTGGCCGCATGAGAATCCTAGTTGGCCGCATATGGTACTTGGTTAGAGCTGCATGGATTATTTGCATTAGAGTCTCAAACAATTGTGTGCATTAAATAAATGTATTAGTTGCCTGCTTAAAACAAATGGTTGGCCGCATAAGAATATTCAATGCATTATAAATGCATTACAATGATGCATGTCAGCCGCATGCTCAATTCCACATTCAATGCATTATAAATACATTACATACACGCATGCGAATCCATAATATAATGAATACGTTAATGTATGCTGCATGTTGATCCCTTATAATGCATTATATTCATTATTTTAATGCTTATATTCTAATATACATTTTAAATGCATTATAATGCAATGCATTCAATGCATTGCTATCCAGGGAACTAGATTCGGAAGAATGCATTATTTTAATACATTCTTGCATGCACATTCTTTAATGCAATTGTAATGCATACTCTAGTAGAGCCGCATAAGGCTTGCATTAAGCATAGCCGCATGCTATGGTACTAAGCCTAGCCGCAAGCTTCTATACATTTGATTGTATTAGGCAGTATGCAAGCGCAGCCGCATGCAATTATGCATTCACCTCCAATGCATTTAATAAAGCATTTAATGTCCTTTCTTTTATAATACATGTTTCTATGCATTTTCCTAATGAAGCTAAGCTAGCCGCATGGGTCTGGGGGTTATTCCTAAAAGGAATTTCCTTAGGTTTGTCTTATATGCTTTAATTATTGGTTAAAGCGTTTTCATGCTTTAATGATTGGTTAAAGCATTTGTCTTAATACTTTAATGCTTGGATTAAGTATTCTGGGCATGCCAGCCGCATGGCCTTTGACCATTAAATAATATTATTTGTATGTTGTATTTTGCATGGAATCTAAGGTGAGCCGCATAGGCTTTCCTTCCCCCACTATCTAATATTTTGGCCACGTGAGCCACCCTTTTTCTGGCCATCATCCTTCCATTGTTTGGCCACGTGCCTTTTCCCTTGTTTAAGTGGAAGCTTGCATTTATTGCGGGTCCCACTCTCTTTGACTTTTCTGGTTGCATGAACATTTTTTACTGGCCGTATGGCCCCTTTCAGTTATTTTTCTGGCCGCATAAGCTTTGGCTGGGCGCATGGGTGGCCTCCCACTCTCTTTGACCGCATGTTTGTTCTCCCACTTTTGGACCGCATGGGTCCCACTTTGATTGTTTAATGTTTTATTTGTCTGAATTGTGGTCAGAATTTCTTCCCACTCCCAACATGAAAGTTGTAGAGTTTCTCCTTGGCTTCAAGAATATATATATTATATTATTATTTTAATTGCTCAAGTTTCTTCCCTCCTTGATAAATGGCATGACTTGATAGTGATCCGCCGTGGTGCACTCCCGACATGATAACTTGACCTGACAAATTTGACATGATAACTTGACATGATAATTCTTGATAGTGACCCGCCGTGGCGCACTCTTGACATGATAAACCTGGCATGATATTTCTTGAAATGCTGTAACACCCACTTTTCCAAAATAAGGGTAAATTTGAACTTTTGTATTTTAAATCATTAAAATATTTGATTTTAGTCATGATATAATTTTTGGTGATATTTTAGTTATTTTAAAACTATTTAATTGAGTGAAATGTGAATTGGTGTTTTGCTAGAGTAACATTAGTCATACATGACCTAGAAGACTAATCATGACCAATGAGACCTAATCATGTGTTTAGGATTTCAAATTTCTACTTTTAAGCCTAGGGGTATTTTAGTCATTTTGACACTTTTGTGAAATTGTGAATTATATTAATTAAATATGTGTTAGCTAAATTGTTGAGTCTTGACCTAGAAGTTAGCCTAATCTAGATTATTAATCATGACCCTAGAGACTAAGCTAGAGGGTTTCATTAAGTAATCACATTAGTGTAATATCTAGATATTTGTTAAGGAGATATTTTATGCTAAAGGTTAAAGGGGGCTACTTTAGTTATGAGCTATTAGATTGCCTAGAAATTGTTGGAGAAACCTTAGCCACTCATTCTAAACCCTAACCCTAACTTAATGGCAGCCAACACACATCCCTACCCCCTATAAATACATCCCATTAATCATTTGCACCAATTTTAATTTATTTTATTTGCTCTTTTGTGTTCTTCCCTAAACTTCTCCCCAAATATCCAAAACAACTCCAAATTGAGCCTAGTTTCTTGCATTGGGATCCCCTACCATTGAGGGTGCTAAGGGGAGCTAGCTAGCAAGGTTGCACAAGCATTTGGCATCATCATTTGAAGAGGAACCCCCTACCTTGGTTTTCATTGAGTTTTCACTCAATAGGTAACATGCCCTAAAACCTAGTAATATTGTGATTTCTCTTCATGAATGCATGCATCTAGGTACCAGGGATCTATAGGTAAGTTTTATAGGAATTAGATTGGGTTTGGTGTCCGTATCGGACACGTATCTAGGTTAATATTAAAGTGTTTGATGTATTGCCTCTGTGAACAAAATGTTGTTATTTTCGAAAACTATTTGAACAAATTTCTAGCCCTATAGGTGTAGATCACAGAACCCTAGCACTGAGCATGAGACTGTGTCGTGTCCGTGTCCAAATTGGATACGAACACGCTGTGCACAGCAGTGTACTGTGTCCTGCTCACACGTATCTCGTACACATTGCACAGTGTACTTAGATACGAGATATTCGACACACACGATAGGGCAGACACTGACACGAGGCTCCCCAAGTTGCATGAGTCCTCGTGTCGTATCCGACACGTATTCGTGTGTGCACTGGATTTGTACTATGCGCGCACAGTGCGATTTTAGGCTCGGATACGGCTTGATAAGTCGGACACGGCGACATGTGGGTTTGATTCAGGGTGCTAGGCCCCTAGCCCTACCCTAGGCGAACCCACATGTGTGATCACGAGATCTAATTCGTGTCGTGTCGTGTCCTAGACTCTCTGGAACACGTGCACGACACTGTCTGTTTGCAGACTTGTGTTTTGTGTAATTTAGCTGATTGGACACGTCTGTGTCGTGTTTATTGGACACATTATTTCTTGTGTGACACGTACACATATCCACAATGTACTACCAACCATTAACCTTACTTATTAACTGTTAATTCATGTTGCAATGGGCAATCCCCTATTTTTCCTGATACTGTTAAGTATCAGTGAATATACTCAATGTTTTCTTTTGATTTGAAATTATATATTAAGTTCTTGTTATATTTAGATACCATGTTAGGATATAGGATTTTATGTGTTGAGTTAAATGATTTCTGGATTATCGAATTGAATAGAGTACCTGACATTGTTTGCATTATTGTTCTTTTTTCTGAAACATGGAAGGAATGCTCCACTGAATTCATAAAAACTGAGAATGGATTTTGAGTTTGTTTATTATTGATCTATGGGCTAGAAACCTGAGATTGGGGGGACCTTAAACTGAGTTATATGTTGATTCTTAACCCAGGAAGTCCCCTTTATAACTGTCC
Source organism: Iris pallida (assembly GCA_029216955.1). Classification (NCBI taxonomy): domain Eukaryota; kingdom Viridiplantae; phylum Streptophyta; class Magnoliopsida; order Asparagales; family Iridaceae; genus Iris; species Iris pallida. Next base: position 4,956 of record JANAVB010022242.1, on the reverse strand, counting down.
ACTTTGATTTCAAATGTTTTTCTAATTTGTGTTAAGATGATACCTGAGAATCTATTTCAATGTTTTACACTGAGTTCACACATTGAAACTGAGACTGTCAAAACTGAGATTGTTCATTGTTAAAGGAAACTGAGTTTGGGTTGTTGATATATTATTTCATTGCTATATACATAGACAACATGTTAGGTTCATATATGAGAACTTGGGTTTGTATGTTTAGAAAACTGAGATGTGTTAGGAAATCTGAAATTTGTAGAAACTGAGATTGTTTCAAATAAAAACTGAGAACTTAGATGTTAAGAAAAAAAACCTGAGATATATTTCAAAATCTGAGTTTTGATGTGGATTCATTCCTACATCTTCTGAGAACCTGTCATGGTTTGAACTCAAATAAGAGTTCATGTGTTTTCCTGAGTTTGAAGGCCTTATAACTTGAGGACTTGCATATGTTTCCTGCATCCACTGATCACAAATCCTGTACACACTTTACTACCATATACATACAGTCCACTCACACACACAGTGGCCTATGACACATACAACCAAATTCCTGAGCACTCTTGACACACACACACATTTTTCTATCACTCTATGTACACACACTCTTCACTCCCTCCCTCTTAGCACACACATACACATTTGCTTTGTATCACACACACACACACACACTCACATATACACTCTCTCCCTTTCACTGTTTTATGTTTCCTGCACCTTGTTACCTGTCCATCACACACACACAAATCCTTGCTTGGACACACACAGGCCTTCCCACTCTCTTTATACACATGTATATATATATAGTATATATGAATACCCATATATGAATGTGTGTGAAATATTTATGTATATGTGTACACATATGTACCTACGTATTATGAGATGTCTCATGGATAGCCTCTAGGTATATTCCTAGATTAGATGATAAATCCTAATCTATGAGTGTATGTATATGTATTTCTGTGTTTAGCTTAAATGTTATATAAGTTGTGTGAAGTTGGTTTGACTTGTGTTATATAGGTTGTAAGGACTTGGTATGCTAGCATAGGCTAGTTTAGCCTTGATTAGACTAGTATGGTCTTGTTAGACCTAGTTTGACTATAGTTGACCTAGTTTGACTTCTAGGGTTGACCAGAGTTGACCAGGAGTTGACTTTGGCCTAGTTTGACCTAGAATCATGTAGAATGCATAGTAGGACTTTATTTTACTATTCTGGACTTGTTGTGACTTGTGTTGCTCTGATTAGGAGCCAGACACCACTCCTCGGGCAGTACTTTTCATATTGGACACTCAGATACAGGCGAGTACATTCTCTGATCGTTTCATACTTGTCACGATTTATATTCTCGCTCTAGATTACTTTTACTTGATGCTGTCACGTTATCATCACGGATTGGTACTATATGGATCTCTTCTTGGGATGTTATCCCCCTTAGCGGGCCTATCGGATACTTTATGACATGTGTTTCATGTACATCATGTATTCCTTGTTTCTGCGTTATTCATGTACACTCATGTTCTCTCATGTTCTTTCATATACGTTCATGTACTTTCATGTTCTTTCATGTACGCTCATGTTTCCTTATGTGTTTTTGTGTAACCAAAACATCATGTATGTAACGTAACTAGACTGGATCCTTGTGTATTGATTGTGGGTAGGGGTGAGTATAAATGGTCATATGATTTACCATCATGTACACTCTGTTACTTTTCATGTTCATCATGTACAACCCAAGCCAATTACATGCCATCTCGTACTCTAAATCACTAGTCACTTACAGTTCTTACTTATCATGTATATATTTCCAATTATCAAATATCTCTCCTGTTTCATGTACATCTTCTTACAGTGTTTCATGTATCTTACTCTATTGCTTGCTTTATATTTCCTGCCTTGATATGAACTGCATGAGATGTACTGTGCTCGCTCCTGTCCTGACTGGACCTGTTGAAAATATTACAGAGGATGAGGATGAGGCCCTTTATACCACCTATTACGGAGCAGGCTTAGACGACACCTGTGACCTGGCTCCTCTGGAGGACCCAGCTGCAGTTCAGGATACTACTCCCATAGTCTAGGCTAGTCAGCTAGGCTTTATCTTTCTTTTCAGCATTGTTTTTGGCTTTCAGTTGTTGTTTTGAGATGTATATGTTCTTTCATATTCTGTAGTTGAGACTTGTACTCGGGATGTTTGCTGAGATATTATCTTAGACACTAGACTCTTCTGATTATCTGTACTTCATTTTGAGCTCTATATCATATCGTACTTTTCTTCCTTAGTTGTGATTGAGTTTACATTCTGCTATGTCACCCCCATTCGGGGAGTATAAACTGCCTGGCATTATATATTGTTAGATGTTGTGACCTAGGACAGCGTTCTACCGCCGACACTGTGGCGTAGGCTGGACGTACCCACTTCTCGTGCCCTTACTCTAGGGTGCGGGTCGTGACACGATTTTAGTGGTGGCCCATGCAGGTCGAGTTTATGTAGTGGTATTCGAACTAGAGTATCACTACAGCCTGCAGTAGGAGTAGAATATTTTGGGATACTCAATCACATTTGGAAAAGCTCTTAACTTGATTCTTGTTATCAAATTCTTGCTACTTGAATACTTTCTTTTGAAAATAAACTGTCCTCCCTTGATTTATCGCTTCTTTCTCAGCAATTGATATCCTTGTTTGATCTGTCTTCAGGATGGTGGAGACGCGGTTACAGCGTGCCATTCAGGGAGATACTGTAGAGGGGACTGCTACCTCTCAGCCAGTTCGGCAGGGTCGGGAGGCTACAGCTCCTGCCACTTCTGCTCATATTGGGACTTCAGCAGCAGCTGAGGGTATGCCTCCACGAGATCGGAGGCAGGACCCAGTCACTCCAGAGATGTCATTCCGGCAGCCGCCGCCTACAGGACACGTGGATGCGGCGCAAATGTTTGCCTACTTCCAGCAGTTTATGGACAGACAGCAGGCTCGACAGGATAGAGACATGGAGTTGGCCGTCATGACAGCCGCGGCTCGACCAGTGGTGCAGCAGCCGAAGACACCTGGGATCGAGCAGTTCCAGAAGATGAGCCCAAGAGACTTCTTGGGGACAGAGGGGATTATATATGCTGACGAGTGGATCGAGCATATAGAGGAGATCTTCCGCCTGGCCCGGATACCGGCAGATCTTCAGATAGAGGCCGCAGCTAGCCGGATGCGAGATCTTGCTCGTACCTGGTATCAGTCAGACCCCAGAGTGGGAGTAGCTAGACAGACCTGGAAGGAGTTCAAGGGCTTCTTCAAGAAGAAGTTCTTCCAAGATTCAGCAGTCAGAGCCTTGGAGACGCAGTTCGAGAGCCTAGTCCAGGGGAGCCTTACAGTGGAGGAGTACGCTGGGGAGTTCGGCCGCCTCGGCAGGTTCGTAGAGGGATTGAGCGAGACGGCGAAGGCCCAGAGGTTCCGGAAGGGTCTGGTCAGGGAGGTCAAGTCCTTGACCAAGGGCAACAGGGATGCCACATTCGAGGAGATTCTGATAAGAGCCTTATTGGCAGAGGATGATCTTGAGCTTAGGCTCAAGAGGGGGCGAGACCCAGTTGGGGGCAGCAGTAGCGGAGGCCAGGCCAAGAGGCCTCACGTTCAGCACCAGCAGCCAAGGCAGTTCCAGCCGCAGCCGTTCCAGCAGAGACAGTAGCAGAGACAGCAGCAGGCCCCTAGACAGCAGCAGGTTACCTTTTGTCCTTTCTGTAAGAAACCAGGGCACGATTGGGGTGAGTGCCGGATGAGGCCAGGCAAGTGCCTACTCTGCGGATCATCAGATCATCAGTTGAGAGAGTATCCTAAGTCTGCGGGACGGACAGCTCAGGGAGCAGGAGCCAGGGCTCCAGTAGGCCAGCAGCAGGCTAGAGGAGGCCAGCAGGGGCGAGCTTACGCCATGACGTTTGAGGATGCTCAGGCAGTAGGAGAGGCACTTGCAGGTTCTGTTCTTTTCGATTCCATTCCTACCTTGCCTCGTTGTTTCCATCTTGAAATTCAATTCCATCTGTTCCTATCTTTTCTATTTGTTGATAATTTAGAATCTGTATGTTTTGTTGTTGATTTAACCTTTTACCAAATCATATGGGCTAGGTCGCCTCAATTATGGAATCTAGAGTCTCCGATAGTTATATTAGTTGGTACGGCGAGGGCATAGTCTGTGTTGCAGACTCCATGGGTGCCGTAGCCTTACTTACTAATATGGCGAGGAAATTCTGATTATCATGATTCTGGATAGACGCATATGATTATCTAACTATAATAGAATAATTTCAAAAACCTACTATTTCCACCTTTCGTTTCAGTCTTTCAAAATATATAAATAAATAGATTGGTGAAAATGTTTGATACTATTCTAAGACTTTGAATTGATTAGGGGTGTTTAACCTAGGAGGAGTACGACCATCTTAATTTCGAGGACGAAATTCTTTTAAGGGGGGTAGACTTGTAACACCCACTTTTCCAAAATAAGGGTAAATTTGAACTTTTGTATTTTAAATCATTAAAATATTTGATTTTAGTCATGATATAATTTTTGGTGATTTTTTAGTTATTTTAAAACTATTTAATTGAGTGAAATGTGAATTGGTGTTTTGCTAGTGTAACATTAGTCATACATGACCTAGAAGGCTAATCATGACCAATGAGACCTAATCATGTTTTAGGATTTCAAATTTCTACTTTTAAGCCTAGGGGTATTTTAGTCATTTTGACACTTTTGTGAAATTGTGAATTATATTAATTAATATGTGTTAGTTAAATTGTTGAGTCTTGACCTAGAAGTTAGCCTACTCTAGATTGTTAGTCATGACCCTAGACTAAGCTAGAGGGTTTCATTAAGTAATCACATTAGTGTAATATCTAGATATTTGTTAAGGAGATATTTTATGCTAAAGGTTAAAGGGGGCTACTTTAGTTATGAGCCATTAGATTGCCTAGAAATT